>JBBPBX010094096.1:0-13433 GCA_038048925.1 Garcialebias charrua
GTCATTTTTTGGTCTGAGAGGGAGAAGTATGAAATGTATGGGACTACCTGTTTGTTGTTTTGTGGTTTTGTTTCAGAATACGTTTTAAAGCATTTTCTTAAAAGTGTACGGGAGTAACCTCTAGAACGAAGAGCTGTGAAAAGTGTTTTAGTGGCTTGTTTAAAGTCTTGGGGTTGTGTGCAAATTCGACTAAATCTTAGGAGTTGGGATTTTACTAGTCCTCTAAAAGTGTGGGTCGGATGGTGGCTGGTTCTGTGTAGAAGAGAGTGTGTGTCGGTGGGTTTGAAAAATACTTTAATGTCCAGGTGGTGTGTTGTAGAGAAATTTGGTCCTTTGAAGGTTGTAGTGTCCAAGAAATCAACGGTTGTAAGGCTGGTGGTTGCCTTGAGTTTGATAAAATTGTTGTGGGAGTTGAGGGTGGTCATAAAGATCGCAAATTCCTCCTGGGAGTGTGGCCATATCCCCCAGATGTCATCTAAATATCTATAATAATATAGTGGACGTTTGGAGCAGGATTCTAAGGCACCCGATTCCCACTCTGCCATGAATATATTCGCATAAGACGGAGCAAATTTTTTACCCATAGCTGTACCTCGGATCTGCAAGAATGTATCCCCATTAAAGTCAAAATCGTTTCTTGTTAAGTTTAGTTCTAAAAGTGCTAATAGTTCTTTATCTGGTCTTTCTATTTTGGGGTGATTTAAAAATGCTCTTTTCACGCTGTTAATTCCCTGATGGATATCAATGTTGGTGTATAAACTCTCTACATCCAAGGTAAAAAGTAAAGCCTCCTCTGGGATTAAGAGTGTTTTTATTTTGTTACAAAAATCTTGAGTATCCTTGATGTAGCTGGGATGTATTGATGATAATGGATTTAAAAATTGTTCTAAGTAATCCGCGGTGTGATAGGTTTCGCTGCCACAATCCGACACTATGGGGCGTCCGGGGGGGATCTGACCTGACTTGAACCACTTCTCTTTTTCCTTGTGGATCTTAGGCAGCAGATAAAACTTGCGTGCTCTGGGGTTATCTGGGCCGAGTAGATGCATTTTTTGTCTGTTATTGATGTCGCCATTGTCATATAAAGTGTTGATGATTTTTTCAACCATGGGAACTGTTTCTGTGAAAATTGGATTGTTTAGTTTAACATAATAGTTGGTGTCATTTAATTGTCTGTATCCTTCCCATAAGTACTGTTTTTTGTCCATAATGACAACTGTGCTGCCTTTATCTGCTGGCTTAATAATAATGTTTTTGTTTTTTGTAAGTTGTTTAAGTGCCTGAGATTCTATTTTAGAGAGGTTAGGTTTGTTAGGGTGCACGTTGAAAACATTATCAAAATAATACAGGTCTTTTGCTATCAGTTGACGCATTTTAAGAGGTAAAGTAGACATACTCGGAGACCAGGTGGAAGGTGCCATACATGGTAAATGAGTCTGTTGGTTTTTGTTTTTAAAAAATTCTATTAATTTGAGTCTTCTGTGGTATTGTTGTAATTCATACCTGGTGTAGAGAAGTCTGTCATTCTCTTTAAAAATGGGTCTGGCAGGGACAAAAGATAAACCTCTATTTAGAACCTCGAGTTGTGTTTCTGATAAGGTGAAATTTTTAGACAGATTTAAAACATTGCTCACCCCCTGTGTTATATTAATGCTCAAGGGGTGAATTATTTTACCAGATTTTTGGAGTCTCTCAGTTGGTTTTTCTTCTCAGTCTTTGCTGGATCCGGATCCGATGGTTGCTTTTTTCTCTCTCTGAAGTTGTAGATAGGTGACAACCTGTGAATGTTGGACTCAGATTCCTCGGTAGTGAGGCTAGTCTCAGAAACTATTTCTTGTTCTTCATCAGTCTCTATTTCTTCTGAGGAGTGGTTCCCTTCCTCCTCACTGGGATTGTACTCTTCATTAGAGCTGGAGTTGTTTTCTTCCTCTGCGTCAGGAGTGTTTGGTACATAGGTCTCTGTTGTTAGTTCTGGATCCGGTGTGTGTGGATTGTCTTTATCTGTTGGAGGAGGAGGTGGGAATTGAGTCGCTACCTCCATCCTGGGCGATGAGGGGTGTAGAAGCAGTCTCTGTGAATCCCTCTGCGGTAGTGGGTCCATCTGCGTCGGTGGGGGAAGTACAGTAGATGGCTGGGTGATGAGTGCGTTACCCAGTCCTGTGGGTTCCTGGTGGATTAGTGCTGTGGAAGTTGAAATGGTGTGCGTTATAAGATTCCTGGTAGTGTGGCTCCCTAAGGGTGGATGGACCTCCATCCTGGGAGATGAGGGGTGAAGAAGCAGTCTCTGTGAATCCGTCTGCGGTAGTGGGTCCATCTGCGTCGGTGGGGGAAGTACAGTAGATGGCTGGGTGATGAGTGTGTTACCCAGTCCTGTGGGTTCCTGGTGGATTGGTGCTGTGGAAGTTGAAATGGTGTGCGTTGTAAGATTCCTGGTAGTGTGGCTCCCCAAGGGTGGATGGACCTCCGCTTTCCGGTCCGGCTGATGGGGCTGGTGGCTCGGCAGAGCAGAAGGAGGTGGTGGCTCTGGTCGTGGTGTCAGTGGACGTTGCTGTATAAAAAGGAAGTCTGGTGGGGTTTGGGGGGTCGTCTGAGGCTGTTGTCTTGAGGAAATGTCTGGTTGGAGTTGTGGTTTTGGTTGGGGTTCTGGTCTAGTTAGGGGTTCTGGTCTAGGTGAGGGTTCTGGTCTAAAAGTAGTAGTTGGTAGGGGTTCTGATGTAGGTGGGGGATGTGGTCTTGAGGTAGTGGCTGGTTCGTCCTCTGAAAAGGTAAGTAGAGGTCTAGTCGGGCGGGATGATTCTGTGATAATTAAGTGAGCCTGTTGTAAAGTTGAGTTTAAAAGTCGTCGGCCTAGGCTTCTGCGTGCCCATCTGGTTGCTACTTCAAAGGGGCCTTCCATGTCTGAAAATGTATGTTCCATTAGATAGGCTTTAGTCTGAACTAAAAGTATTTCGTAATGGTCAGTTAATATGGACTTGGTCGTCTGTGTCCAATTTTCAGCATTGGATTGGATCTTAGCCGTGCTAAACTCACAAGGGAAGGCTGGTTTAATCACTGTGCTGAGATGCTCTTTAATTTTTTTAATGGCTGAGGGTGTGTCCTTTTTAAGGTTGGCTAGATGGTGACATGTCTTAATAACCATATTTGCTACTTTGGTTTTGTCTCTAAAAGTGGTGTCAGTCTGGTGTGGGTAGGAGTCTGAGTGTGGTCTGTTTTGGGTCTCACCCTGTCGTTGGTTGGTTGGTCTTGGTGGTCTCTTGGTGTGGTCGTTCCTGTTGGTTTGTTGTGCATTGGGCTCAACCCAATGGTCCCGTGAGTGGTGAGGTGGACGTTCGTAGCACGTGGTTCTGTCCTCCTGTGGATGGTGGGGTGGTCGGTCCCAAGGGTCACGTGGATGGTGGGGTGGTGGTTCATAGTTTGTGTTGTTTTCACGTGGATGGTGTGGTGGTCGTTCCCAGCGTGTGGGTCGTTGGGTCCTGTTGGTGTGGAGTTGGTTGTTTGTTGCTCTTACAGTGCCCCAGTTTGGGTCAGGATAAAAGTCTATGTGTTCGCCTTCAGTGTCCTTGTGGTGTGGAAGGTGATTCATCTCCCCATGTCGACCGGGGCGTGCGTGCGGATAGCGAGCAGAGTTTTGTTCCTCACCGTGTTGTTGGGCCAGTCTGGATGAGCGTCTGCGCCAGGCTCTAGGTTCTCTGGGGTCAGGATCTCGAACAAGTGGGGGCCATTCTTCAAACGATCGGCCTCTCCTGGTCCCGGGAGCATATGTGGGTCTATGATTTTCTTTTGAGTGAGACCGGCCCCGTCGATTTGGGTGGTAAAATCGATTCTGTTCCTCAGCATGTCGACCAGGGCGTGTGTTTGGGTAGTCAACAAAGTTTTGTTCCTCACCGTGTTCTTGGGCCCGTCTGGAGGAGTGTCTGCGCCAGGCTCTAGGTTCACTGGGATTGGAATCTCGAACACGTGGGGGCCATTCATCAAAGGAGCGGCCTCTCCTGGTCACAGAAGCATACGTGGGTCTACGGTGTTCTTTAGAAAAAGACCGACCCTGTCTTTCACCTGTTGTTCTTGGAAGTCTGTGGTTTTCCGTCTGTGTGAGTCTCTGTTCTCCTCTGGGACGTCTTCTGTGTTGGACCGTGGACCACTGTAGTTCCTCTTCACGTTGGTTCCAAAGCATGTTTTTGTTTAAAAAGGAGAAGACGATTACCTAGGAGGACACTCGGCAGACGTTCCCAGCAAAAAAATCCACAGGAATAAAACGCTGTTTAAAGTTTCCTTTGTAGAACAAAAATTTATTCAAAAAATATTTACAAAAAATATTTACAAAAATTTACAAATATATACAAGGTGGGTAGCAAGCTAAACAGTCGACGTTTCGATTTTATTTTAAATCTTCTTCAGGACCATAAAAGTTAGCTTGCATAAAAAATGAGTAAGTCCATGTGTTGTCATCGTGGTGTTCTGTTAATACTGAGGTAGATAAAATGGAGGCACCAAAGGTAAAGCAAAATAAAACGCTAGCAGTTGTGGGAATTGTAGTCTTTCAACCCCAAGCTGTGCATTAGGAAAATCGTAATAAACTGAAATGTCCTTTAATTCAAATGAAATTGTTAAGAAAACGTATAAAGTTCTAGTGTAAATTAAACCAGGTTAAACAAAATTGAAATAAAATGCAAAAAAAATAGTGATTTAGCGTTAATGCTTCTGGGAGGTGTAGTTCTGAAACACCTGTGGAGTCAGGAACTAAGGCACCTGGGTATTAAGCGCTAAGGCTTCTGGGAGTTGTAGTAGACTCTTAGAATTCGTCTTGGATGTACAAAAACACAGATGAACATATCAAGTCATATCATAATTTCAAGAAATGTTGTTGTTGTAACTAAATAAAATACTTATAAAGAACCTTTTACTCTTCAAACAGAAAAATTCTCACTCAGTGATTATGTTTGTCTTCTTCAGAAAGAACAGGTAACAACTTTTTACACTTCAAACAGAAAAATTCTCACTCAGTGATTGTGTTTGTCTTCTTCAGAAAGAACAGGTAACAACTTTTTTTTCTTTTTTTTCAGTATTATAGAGAGTCATTGTTAAAAAATAAAAAAATGAAAAATAATAAAATAATTGAGAACAGTCGGCACCTGTAAAACGTTTCTTTCCAACTCGTGATTGTAGTAGAGAAAAACTCAACCTGTTAAGTGTATGATTTGGGGTTAAAGTCATCAAAGTCCTGGGTTCTTTGTACCTAAGAGGGAATTTGTTAGGTATTTTGATTCGAAATGACTTCTTGTTCTGAAAGCACCCAACATTTGGTTTCAAATAAAGTAAATGAGAATGAAATCAAGAATAAATAAACTTTTAAGAAAATAAAGTACATAAATAAAAATATATAAAGTGAGAAAATTTATATGATATCAACCTATTAGATGTATCAAAGAACTAAAAGAAAGGAGGCACTGGTTGTCTTCAATAATTCTGAATCCTTCGAGATTAAAGTGCTCAAAGCCCTAGGCGCTTTATACCTGAGAGGAAGTTTGTTAAGTTTTTGGATGTAATTATCCTCGTGTTCTGAATGAACTCATAATTTTGGTTCAAGTAAAGTAAATGAGAATGAAATAAAGAATAAAAAAATATATAAATAAATAAATAAATAAATAAATAAAGTCCATAAATAAAAAGATATAAAGTGAGAAAATATATAAAATATCAACTAATTAGATGAGTCCAAGAGCCAAAAGAAAAGAGGTACTGGTTGTCCCTAATAATTCAGAAAACTTTGAAATTAAAGCGATCAAAGCCCTAGGCGCTTTATACCTGGGAGAGGGTTTGAAAGGTTTTTTAGCTGGAATTATCCTCGTGTTCTGAATGAATTTCTAATTTTGGTTCAAATAAAGTAAATGAGACTGGAATAAAGAGTGAAAAAAATATATATAAATAAATAAATAGAGTCCATAAATAAAAGGATATAAAGTGAGAAAATATATAAAATATCAATTTATCCGATGAGTCCAAGAACCAAAAATAAGGAAGTACTGGTTGTCCCAAATAATTCAGAAAACTTTGGAGTTAAAGTGATCAAAGCCCTAGGCGCTTTATCCTTGAGGGGGAGTTTGTTAGTTTTTTGGCTAGAATTATTCTCGTGTTCTAAATGGGATAATCATTTTGGTTCAAAAAATGCAATAAGACTGTATAAAATAATAAATTGTGAAAATAAGTAAATAAAATAAAGTAATTATTTAGTATCGGCTTATCACATGTTACCAAAAACCCACAGAAAGGAGGCACTGGCGGATTAGGATAGGAGGTAGGGTAGTCGTTACCGGGGTAACTGGTGAGCACTCTCCATCCTCTCTGAGGTTTAGGTCCCATGAATAAAGTCGAATACTTTAATTTTGTAATAGAGATTAAGAGGTCCTGGGTAGGTTTAGGCTTAAAGAGGTCCTGGTTGGATTGTCGTGTTGGAAACAAGGTTTTAATGGTAATCAAGCTTAGAGTGGGTGTTATGGGTGTGGTCAAGTCCTAGCATGGGTGTTAGGGGTGTGTTAGGGTGTGGTTAAGTTTAGAGTGGGTGCTAGGGGTGTGGTAAGTTTGGAGTGGGTACTAGGGGTGTGGTTAAGTTTAGAGTGGGTGCTAGGGGTGTGGTTAAGTTTAGAGTGGGTGCTAGGGGTGTGGTTAAGTTTAGAATGGGTGCTGGGGGTGTGGTTAAGTTTGGAGTGGGTACTAGGGGTGTGGTTAAGTTTAGAGTGGGTGCTAGGGGTGTGGTAAAGTTTGGAGTGGGTACTAGGGGTGTGGTTAAGTTTAGAGTGGGTGCTAGGGGTGTGGTTAAGTTTAGAATGGGTGCTAGGGGTGTGGTTAAGTTTAGAATGGGTGCTGGGGGTGTGGTTAAGTTTAGAAAGGTGTGGTTAAGTTTAGAATGGGTACTGGGGGTGTGGTTAAGTTTGGAGTGGGTACTAGGGGTGTGGTTAAGTTTAGAGTGGGTGCTAGGGGTGTGGTTAAGTTTAGAATGGGTGCTAGGGGTGTGGTTAAGTTTAGAATGGGTGCTGGGGGTGTGGTTAAGTTTAGAAAGGTGTGGTTAAGTTTAGAGTGGGTGCTAGGGGTGTGGTTAAGTTTAGAATGGGTGCTGGGGGTGGTTGTAATGGGTTTGGGCTCGGGGTATGTTCAGGAATGTATATAGTTTAATGATAAATTGCTGAGCCAGACTTCAGCGGCAGATTTTCGTTGTTTGGTTGTCCATGATCTGTTACTCTCCAATATCAATGTGGTCATCGAGTTTATTCCGTGGATTCCGAAGTGTGTGGATATTATAGATTTTGGGTTGATGTGCGTTCTATTGGTTGTTTGGAATCTAAATTTGCATAAGTGGTTAATGAGGGTTGTTTGTGTTTCTCCTAAAAATTGTGATGTGCATGTTTTACAAGTTATTAGATAAACGCAATTCCTGGAATGAATGTGTCCCGTAGGTTCCACTAGAAAAACCTGTTTGTTCTTTAGATTTTGGACCATTCTGTGCTGTTTGAAAAGGTGATGTATCGATACTTTTGGTGTGTTTTTTAGTGCTGGTAATTTGGCACGTACTAATAGTCCACTGAGGTTTTGTGGTTTTCTAAAGGCCGTGATGAATCTATGATTGGCAAAGTTCTGGTTGTGTTTGAGTCCATCGTTAAAGTTTCTGCGTACGAGTTGGGTCATTTTTTGGTCTGAGAGGGAGAAGTATGAAATGTATGGGACTACCTGTTTGTTGTTTTGTGGTTTTGTTTCAGAATACGTTTTAAAGCATTTTCTTAAAAGTGTACGGGAGTAACCTCTAGAACGAAGAGCTGTGAAAAGTGTTTTAGTGGCTTGTTTAAAGTCTTGGGGTTGTGTGCAAATTCGACTAAATCTTAGGAGTTGGGATTTTACTAGTCCTCTAAAAGTGTGGGTCGGATGGTGGCTGGTTCTGTGTAGAAGAGAGTGTGTGTCGGTGGGTTTGAAAAATACTTTAATGTCCAGGTGGTGTGTTGTAGAGAAATTTGGTCCTTTGAAGGTTGTAGTGTCCAAGAAATCAACGGTTGTAATGCTGGTGGTTGCCTTGAGTTTGATAAAATTGTTATGGGAGTTGAGGGTGGTCATAAAGATCGCAAATTCCTCCTGGGAGTGTGGCCATATCCCCCAGATGTCATCTAAATATCTATAATAATATAGTGGACGTTTGGAGCAGGATTCTAAGGCACCCGATTCCCACTCTGCCATGAATATATTCGCATAAGACGGGTTAGGGTTAGGGTTAGGGTTAGGGTTAGGGTTAGGGTTAGGGTTAGGGTTAGGGTTAGAAAATGAAGCCCACGCGGCCGGTAGGCCGCGGGGGTCTTCATGTGTCAGGGACCACAAGGCCATCACGTGACAGCCAAGGGCCCCCAAGTGCACTGGCACGTCCAGCGTTGATCCATAGCTAGGTCCCCCCTCCCCTTCAGACACCCAGAGTAATGCTGTGTTTATTTTGTAGTTTAAAGTTGAAGTCATCTTTGTTTCTTTTGTTCTTAAGGAGGGTCATAAATTAAAGGGTTAAACTGTTAGAAGTCCCTTATCATTGTTCTTGCTGGCTTTGTCTTTCTCTGCATAAATTAAAGGGTTAAACTGTTAGAAGTCCCTTATCATTGTTCTTGCTGGCTTTGTCTTTCTCTGCTTAAGGTTCAAAAGTGTGTATCGTCGTACGTTTCGGCAATTTCCTGTGCCTTCTTCAGCGACCACACTTATTAAATTCTGCTCTGTTGTACTTCAGCTTTTCATAGTCTTAAATTCTGCATTTCAAATGAGCTGTTTCCCCTCTGGTTCTTCATGACAAAATGACTTGTGCTCTGTCACTCCTGGTTTATATACAGATTCTAGGCCACGCCCCCGGTTGAGAGGTCATCAACCGGAGTATTCAAAAAATAGGTTAGGTTCAGAAAGGTCAAGATTTAGGCGTCATTACCCTAAATTGGGTTATTGAGCTCTTTACCGGAGTGAATCCCGGCAATCAGGCCTTATATTCATCATCACCTGGTTAAGTTTAGAATGGGCCAAGATTAGGCTTAGGTAAATTAGGTTTTGTAGCCGGTGGACTGGGGCCGTTAGAGAGGAAAGGACAGAGTGTCTGGATCGGATTAGAACGGCACTCGCAGGGTTAGGTTTAGAAAATGAAGCCCACGCGGCCGGTAGGCCGCGGGGGTCTTCATGTGTCAGGGACCACAAGGCCATCACGTGACAGCCAAGGGCCCCCAAGTGCACTGGCACGTCCAGCGTTGATCCATAGCTAGGTCCCCCCTCCCCTTCAGACACCCAGAGTAATGCTGTGTTTATTTTGTAGTTTAAAGTTGAAGTCATCTTTGTTTCTTTTGTTCTTAAGGAGGGTCATAAATTAAAGGGTTAAACTGTTAGAAGTCCCTTATCATTGTTCTTGCTGGCTTTGTCTTTCTCTGCATAAATTAAAGGGTTAAACTGTTAGAAGTCCCTTATCATTGTTCTTGCTGGCTTTGTCTTTCTCTGCTTAAGGTTCAAAAGTGTGTATCGTCGTACGTTTCGGCAATTTCCTGTGCCTTCTTCAGCGACCACACTTATTAAATTCTGCTCTGTTGTACTTCAGCTTTTCATAGTCTTAAATTCTGCATTTCAAATGAGCTGTTTCCCCTCTGGTTCTTCATGACAAAATGACTTGTGCTCTGTCACTCCTGGTTTATATACAGATTCTAGGCCACGCCCCCGGTTGAGAGGTCATCAACCGGAGTATTCAAAAAATAGGTTAGGTTCAGAAAGGTCAAGATTTAGGCGTCATTACCCTAAATTGGGTTATTGAGCTCTTTACCGGAGTGAATCCCGGCAATCAGGCCTTATATTCATCATCACCTGGTTAAGTTTAGAATGGGCCAAGATTAGGCTTAGGTAAATTAGGTTTTGTAGCCGGTGGACTGGGGCCGTTAGAGAGGAAAGGACAGAGTGTCTGGATCGGATTAGAACGGCACTCGCAGGGTTAGGTTTAGAAAATGAAGCCCACGCGGCCGGTAGGCCGCGGGGGTCTTCATGTGTCAGGGACCACAAGGCCATCACGTGACAGCCAAGGGCCCCCAAGTGCACTGGCACGTCCAGCGTTGATCCATAGCTAGGTCCCCCCTCCCCTTCAGACACCCAGAGTAATGCTGTGTTTATTTTGTAGTTTAAAGTTGAAGTCATCTTTGTTTCTTTTGTTCTTAAGGAGGGTCATAAATTAAAGGGTTAAACTGTTAGAAGTCCCTTATCATTGTTCTTGCTGGCTTTGTCTTTCTCTGCATAAATTAAAGGGTTAAACTGTTAGAAGTCCCTTATCATTGTTCTTGCTGGCTTTGTCTTTCTCTGCTTAAGGTTCAAAAGTGTGTATCGTCGTACGTTTCGGCAATTTCCTGTGCCTTCTTCAGCGACCACACTTATTAAATTCTGCTCTGTTGTACTTCAGCTTTTCATAGTCTTAAATTCTGCATTTCAAATGAGCTGTTTCCCCTCTGGTTCTTCATGACAAAATGACTTGTGCTCTGTCACTCCTGGTTTATATACAGATTCTAGGCCACGCCCCCGGTTGAGAGGTCATCAACCGGAGTATTCAAAAAATAGGTTAGGTTCAGAAAGGTCAAGATTTAGGCGTCATTACCCTAAATTGGGTTATTGAGCTCTTTACCGGAGTGAATCCCGGCAATCAGGCCTTATATTCATCATCACCTGGTTAAGTTTAGAATGGGCCAAGATTAGGCTTAGGTAAATTAGGTTTTGTAGCCGGTGGACTGGGGCCGTTAGAGAGGAAAGGACAGAGTGTCTGGATCGGATTAGAACGGCACTCGCAGGGTTAGGTTTAGAAAATGAAGCCCACGCGGCCGGTAGGCCGCGGGGGTCTTCATGTGTCAGGGACCACAAGGCCATCACGTGACAGCCAAGGGCCCCCAAGTGCACTGGCACGTCCAGCGTTGATCCATAGCTAGGTCCCCCCTCCCCTTCAGACACCCAGAGTAATGCTGTGTTTATTTTGTAGTTTAAAGTTGAAGTCATCTTTGTTTCTTTTGTTCTTAAGGAGGGTCATAAATTAAAGGGTTAAACTGTTAGAAGTCCCTTATCATTGTTCTTGCTGGCTTTGTCTTTCTCTGCATAAATTAAAGGGTTAAACTGTTAGAAGTCCCTTATCATTGTTCTTGCTGGCTTTGTCTTTCTCTGCTTAAGGTTCAAAAGTGTGTATCGTCGTACGTTTCGGCAATTTCCTGTGCCTTCTTCAGCGACCACACTTATTAAATTCTGCTCTGTTGTACTTCAGCTTTTCATAGTCTTAAATTCTGCATTTCAAATGAGCTGTTTCCCCTCTGGTTCTTCATGACAAAATGACTTGTGCTCTGTCACTCCTGGTTTATATACAGATTCTAGGCCACGCCCCCGGTTGAGAGGTCATCAACCGGAGTATTCAAAAAATAGGTTAGGTTCAGAAAGGTCAAGATTTAGGCGTCATTACCCTAAATTGGGTTATTGAGCTCTTTACCGGAGTGAATCCCGGCAATCAGGCCTTATATTCATCATCACCTGGTTAAGTTTAGAATGGGCCAAGATTAGGCTTAGGTAAATTAGGTTTTGTAGCCGGTGGACTGGGGCCGTTAGAGAGGAAAGGACAGAGTGTCTGGATCGGATTAGAACGGCACTCGCAGGGTTAGGTTTAGAAAATGAAGCCCACGCGGCCGGTAGGCCGCGGGGGTCTTCATGTGTCAGGGACCACAAGGCCATCACGTGACAGCCAAGGGCCCCCAAGTGCACTGGCACGTCCAGCGTTGATCCATAGCTAGGTCCCCCCTCCCCTTCAGACACCCAGAGTAATGCTGTGTTTATTTTGTAGTTTAAAGTTGAAGTCATCTTTGTTTCTTTTGTTCTTAAGGAGGGTCATAAATTAAAGGGTTAAACTGTTAGAAGTCCCTTATCATTGTTCTTGCTGGCTTTGTCTTTCTCTGCATAAATTAAAGGGTTAAACTGTTAGAAGTCCCTTATCATTGTTCTTGCTGGCTTTGTCTTTCTCTGCTTAAGGTTCAAAAGTGTGTATCGTCGTACGTTTCGGCAATTTCCTGTGCCTTCTTCAGCGACCACACTTATTAAATTCTGCTCTGTTGTACTTCAGCTTTTCATAGTCTTAAATTCTGCATTTCAAATGAGCTGTTTCCCCTCTGGTTCTTCATGACAAAATGACTTGTGCTCTGTCACTCCTGGTTTATATACAGATTCTAGGCCACGCCCCCGGTTGAGAGGTCATCAACCGGAGTATTCAAAAAATAGGTTAGGTTCAGAAAGGTCAAGATTTAGGCGTCATTACCCTAAATTGGGTTATTGAGCTCTTTACCGGAGTGAATCCCGGCAATCAGGCCTTATATTCATCATCACCTGGTTAAGTTTAGAATGGGCCAAGATTAGGCTTAGGTAAATTAGGTTTTGTAGCCGGTGGACTGGGGCCGTTAGAGAGGAAAGGACAGAGTGTCTGGATCGGATTAGAACGGCACTCGCAGGGTTAGGTTTAGAAAATGAAGCCCACGCGGCCGGTAGGCCGCGGGGGTCTTCATGTGTCAGGGACCACAAGGCCATCACGTGACAGCCAAGGGCCCCCAAGTGCACTGGCACGTCCAGCGTTGATCCATAGCTAGGTCCCCCCTCCCCTTCAGACACCCAGAGTAATGCTGTGTTTATTTTGTAGTTTAAAGTTGAAGTCATCTTTGTTTCTTTTGTTCTTAAGGAGGGTCATAAATTAAAGGGTTAAACTGTTAGAAGTCCCTTATCATTGTTCTTGCTGGCTTTGTCTTTCTCTGCATAAATTAAAGGGTTAAACTGTTAGAAGTCCCTTATCATTGTTCTTGCTGGCTTTGTCTTTCTCTGCTTAAGGTTCAAAAGTGTGTATCGTCGTACGTTTCGGCAATTTCCTGTGCCTTCTTCAGCGACCACACTTATTAAATTCTGCTCTGTTGTACTTCAGCTTTTCATAGTCTTAAATTCTGCATTTCAAATGAGCTGTTTCCCCTCTGGTTCTTCATGACAAAATGACTTGTGCTCTGTCACTCCTGGTTTATATACAGATTCTAGGCCACGCCCCCGGTTGAGAGGTCATCAACCGGAGTATTCAAAAAATAGGTTAGGTTCAGAAAGGTCAAGATTTAGGCGTCATTACCCTAAATTGGGTTATTGAGCTCTTTACCGGAGTGAATCCCGGCAATCAGGCCTTATATTCATCATCACCTGGTTAAGTTTAGAATGGGCCAAGATTAGGCTTAGGTAAATTAGGTTTTGTAGCCGGTGGACTGGGGCCGTTAGAGAGGAAAGGACAGAGTGTCTGGATCGGATTAGAACGGCACTCGCAGGGTTAGGTTTAGAAAATGAAGCCCACGCGGCCGGTAGGCCGCGGGGGTCTTCATGTGTCAGGGACCACAAGGCCATCACGTGACAGCCAA
>JBBPBX010094098.1:0-13433 GCA_038048925.1 Garcialebias charrua
GACTAATGTTGATGTAGAAAACTGGGTGATGTTAAAATGTAAAGATGTTAGAAGCCAACTATTTGTATTGCAGATTTAAAACAAATGTAGTTATATAAAGTGCTTCACATATTAAAAATAAAAAATAAATGGAGGGTTAGGGTAAAAAAAAAACAACTACCGGTAACCATTGGTGTTTTACATGGTCTACCTACATGCAAAACCTGTATTTTCAGGCAGAGTATATCATATTCCCAAATATGCATGAATTTGCATAAATGAAAAATCCTTAAATATCCGAATGACATCTGCAACGACGTGATACGCCAAAGATCTGCTGGAACTCTTGAGGGATCGCATATTTCCAGGTACTTCACAGATAAAAATCCATAAATATACGACTGACATCTTCATCGTGATACGTCAAAGATCTGCTGGATCTCTGAGAAATCGCATACTTCAGAGATACTTCACAGATAAAAATCCATAAATATACGACTGACATCTTCATCGTGATACGTCAAAGATCTGCTGGATCTCTGAGAAATCGCATACTTCAGAGATACTTCACAGATAAAAATCCATAAATATACGACTGACATCTTAAACGTGATACGTCAAAGATCTGCTGGATCTCTGAGAAATCGCATACTTCAGAGATACTTCACAGATAAAAATCCATAAATATACGACTGACATCTTCATCGTGATACGTCAAAGATCTGCTGGATCTCTGAGAAATCGCATACTTCAGAGATACTTCACAGATAAAAATCCATAAATATACGACTGACATCTTCATCGTGATACGTCAAAGATCTGCTGGATCTCTGAGAAATCGCATACTTCAGATATACTTCACAGATAAAAATCCATAAATATACGACTGACATCTTCATCGTGATACGTCAAAGATCTGCTGGATCTCTGAGAAATCGCATACTTCAGATATACTTCACAGATAAAAATCCATAAATATACGACTGACATCTTCATCGTGATACGTCAAAGATCTGCTGGATCTCTGAGAAATCGCATACTTCAGATATACTTCACAGATAAAAATCCATAAATATACGACTGACATCTTAAACGTGATACGTCAAAGATCTGCTGGATCTCTGAGAAATCGCATACTTCACAGATACTTCACAGATAAAAATCCATAAATATACGACTGACATCTGTCACGTATACGTAAATATAAACAATCATACGTCATATATGCGGCAAGTATCCGAAGAGATGTAAGCAGTAATCCCGAGGGATAACAGAGCCACATCCCAAGTAACAGAGAACGTTAACTAACGTTCTGGTATGGTTCTTACATGGTTCTGTTAGATCACAACGTTCTTAGAACGTTCTTTGAAGGTTTTTACTAACGTTTGAACAAACCTAGATATAACGTTCTAACCTAACGTTCTTAGAACGTTCTTTGAAGGTTTTGACTAACGTTTGAACAAACCTAGATATAACGTTCTAACCTAACGTTCTTAGAACGTTCAACAAACGTTCCCTTTGCCATCTGCCAGTTTCTACACAAAGTATTTTCACACTGGTTTATTTTTCTGTTTTAAACGTTTTGTCAGTTTTTTGAAACAGCTCGAGCTGTTTTTTTATATTGTGTATATATATATATATATATATATATATATATATATATATATATATATATATATATATATATAGTATATTGTTATTATTATTATTGAGCATGCATCAGGGTATTATTATTATCATCATTATTATTATCATTATTCAATTTTATTCTGCGTTACTCCAGGCGTACGTGAAACGTGAAGTACTGCTTTCTGCCCTTTTTTTTTTGTACGTTCCAACCAATCAACGCCACTCTTGCTTATCAGGTTGCATGTGAACTTTGTCCTAACCAATCAACGCCACTCTTGTTTATCGAGGGAAGTAGCATGTCATCATATCCAACCAATCAACGCTTCGCGCGCTTCGTTCAAATGTAGCTACATCCTGTTCATCTGCTGCTGGGACAAGAAGCTGTTGTTGTGTTGGACTCAGCGCTCGTAAAACTTGCTTTTTATTAGACGTCGACTGGTCTGACTCTGGACGACGACTGGACATTCAGTTGGAAGTTGAAGAAGGTAATCGGTTCTGTTTTCTTTATTTGCTAGCTGTTTTAGCCACTTGAATGAACAAAACCTGCTGTTGCTAAAAGCTAAGCTAACAACGAGCTAAAACGGGTGTTTATGCTGCTGAGGCAGATAATTTGAGGCAAGTAAAACACTGCAGGTTAGGTTATTCTAGCGTTTAAATAAGCCATATAATGTATGCTACGAGTTATTTTTTATTTTTTTGGCTTAGTTCCTGGATGGTTTTTCAAAGAGACAAGGCCCCGCATCCTCTCGATGTTGCGTCGCATTAACACACATGCCATAGCCAGCAGAACAATAACCGCAGCCAGGCTGAAATACTAATTTACTTTAAATACGTATTTCAGCAACATACTGTTTTTGTAGCTGCTTAAACAAGAGGCTGAAGGAAGACCTCTCATTCACACAGTCTTGAGAGGTCTTGAGAGTCAATTACTTTCTGACAGTTTCATTAAAGATTTACTGGTACAGTACATGAGATATTTTACTAACAGTTTGAAAGTGGCTGATAGGTAGTTATTTTAGATTTCTTGTAAACCTGTCTTAAAATGTAAGGGGTTCTGGACTTTGCAGGGGTCTGAAACCTGCGGCTCTGGAGCCACATGTGGCTCTTTGGTCCCTCAGCAGTGGCTCTTCCAAGCTTTGATCAAAAATAACTTTAAACTGAATTTTATTTGTTCTTATAACAACAAAAAGGGCTAGTTTTAGCAGTTTTTCCTGTCTTTTCCTTTGCAAATGTGTGAATACTAGAACTAATAGAAGGAGTAAAACATAAGTTAACTTTATTTATTCAAAGTAGGATATTTAATTTTTCCACAATTAAAATAATTTACCTAGACCTGCATAGTTCATTATTTTATTTTTTAATTGGGAAAGATCACATTATTTTTCCTTCTTTATGATAATCTGGTCTTTTTTAGTCTTAAAATGTAAAAATATCAACAAATCATTAGACATTTTCAGCTTTACAATGGCCAGAAAACTACCGGTCAGAAAATTGTCCTCTCACAAACTTAAAGTGGTCTGTGGTGATGTTTAATCATTATTTGGTTAACAAGATCCATGTGTTTTGCAGGTGCCTGTTGTGCCGGATGTAGAAGTCCCAAGGCGAAAGGTGAAGTCTCTACGGACTACCAGCTCAGCCTTGCTGGTTGGAGATCTACGGGAGAGAGTTATTGGCCAATTGAAGTTTGACTGGGAGGCAATCGGGGGCTCATAAAGATGTGGAGTCAAAGCCTTTGGCCAACACAAAGCTTGATACTTGGTGAGTGTATATAATGTAGGACAAAACTCTGCTCTCTCCTCACCATCCTACTACCTCCTGCAGCTCTTCTTCATCAATCACCTGTACATAGGGGTGTAACTAGGGATGTCCCGAGCCGATCACGTGATCCGGAAATCGGTCCCGATCACGTGATTTCAGACTCGACTCGACTCGGGCGTTACACACCGATCAGGGATCGGATATATATGTGTATATTTATTCTAAACACAAACGGGAATATTATATTAACTGTATGTTGAGTTACAGAGTCAAATTGTCTCGGAACAAAACATGCACAATAGTTTTGCAGCAGTGCCTGCCGTAAAGCAGTGCCTGCCGTAAAGCGGTGACTGTCGTAAAAAAGAAGCGGAACGCGGCATTAACTTGAAGTGGAGGCAGCGATGTCTGTCGTGTGGAGATATTTTAAAGTGGATGACAAATGGAAAGTTCGTATTTCATAAGGAGGTAAGGAAAAGGCTGCATTTAACACAACAAACCTGATTAGGCACATCAGAAACAAACACCTGACACAATGCACAGAGTTTAACCAGACAACCCAGCCCAGCTCACGCTGCAAGAGGCTTTATAATTTATATTTATCTCATAAAGAAAAACATACACTTCCTTCTGTGAAGCCACAGGAGGAGAGTTAAAGGGGACCACACATGCAAAATTCACTTTTTAATGTTTTTTTACTAAACTTTGGGTATTTACTTCATAAAAAAACAGTCCTTGTGCCAAAAAAATGCACCCAGTGGTTTATTTACTCTAAGTAGATTTATTTTACTGTGATGAAAACGGTTCGTTTTTGAAATAAAATGGAAGTCAATCGCGCCTGTGACGTCACAGGCGCGAGGACAACCCACCTCAAACCTGAGTCCAGCCCCTCACCTGGTTAGGCTCAACCCACTTCTGTATTAAACACATGACTGTTGTTTTTCATGATTTCATCTCATCTTTTGTTTATATGTTATTAATTTCATGTGTACAGCACTTTGTTGCAGCTGTGGTTTTTTAAATGGCTTTATAAATAAAGTATAATTGTTATTTTTATGTTTTTTAGTTCAATTTTTAGTGTATTTGCGATCTCTCCCAACGCGCCGCCGGCAAAAATTAAACGAGCATACCCCCGGCGTAGAGACCGGTTGCGACGGGACCCTCTTCTGGCGCCATGGAGCGGAGCTTCAACTGTACAGCCTTGCTGCAGCCTCGCAGCAGCCTCGCAGCAGTGAGGACCTTCCCCTTACGGATTAATTTACGGGAGACACTTGGTGAACTTTGTGTTGTCTTGACTGGAACAGCGATAACGCCCAAAGTCTCCGAGCGGAGCTGGCGAAAACCGGAAGAGGAACAAGCTAACATTAGCTTCGGATTCGGGTGGTCTAATGCTAAAAGGAGCAGCAAACTGCGGCGCGCTCAGACGGGTTTCGGTAAGTTATCTTAAGCTAGCACTAACAGTAAGTCAAATGAGTAATAAAAAAAGAGCTAATTTTAAAACAACAACACATTACAGATACTGGCTGTTACGAGGGCGTAAACAGATCTTTGAAGGGCGTGGACTTCAGAACTTCTATCAGAAACCGGTCGTTCAAAACGAAAGTTAAAACTGGCAGAATTAAAAAGGGTATAATTGATTATCTAAGAATTATTTTGTGCATTAAATTGAAGGAATAGGGTCTAGATAGCACACAGAAATAACATAAAAATTTAAAAAATGCATCTGAGGTCCCCTTTAAGGAGTGCTGTTCAGAAAAGCATGTTACTAGCCTTATTTTATAAAACTGACACTTTAAGTTTCTTATTTGTTTACATGCCTGCTCAGGTTCTGGTTCTGCTCAGGTTCTGGTTCTGCTCTGGTTCTGCTCAGGTTCTGGTTCTGCTCAGGTTCTGGTTCTGCTCAGGTTCTGGCCAGGTTCTGGTCAGGTTGTGGTCATGTTCTGGTATTTTAAGTTGAGCTGCTTATTTTAAATTAGACATTTATACTGTTGCACTAAACTTCAATGTGAAGAATTTTATTTTAAATCTTATTACTTGATTGTTCAATCTACCTCACAGAAGTACTCTGTTAAATGTTAAGGTAAATAAAATAAAAATTAAGGGACATCTGGATCTGTTTCTTTTTTTTCCCCTTAATTTTAAAAATGTATTTTAGAAGTATCGGATCGGGACTCTGTATCGGCCAATTCCTAAAATTAAAGGACTCTGACTCGGGGCCAGAAAAACCTGATCGGGACATCCCTAGGTGTAACGATACACAAAACTCACGAGACGAGACGAGAAAATCACAGATCTTGCGAGAACGAGACGAGATTTTAACATTAGTTCAAGAAAACTTCAAAGATCGGTTTTATGCCGCAAAAAGGCTTTTATTCTGTTTTAACATGTATTACAAACCCAACTGATGTCTTCATTTTACTGATTGAATCTCCTTAGACCTTAGAACGTTCAACTTTGTTTAAAAAAATAGATATTCACGCAGGACTTTCCAAAACTGACTCTGCAGCCGTCAGAGTCAGAGAGTCTTTATTGTCATTTGCACCGCATGTGGTACATGTGATGAAAACGAGATTATGTACACGGGGTCCCAGTTACATCCAACAACAAATGTAAGAGAAAAACAGTAATAACATCTAGAATTAACTAAGAAAAACATCAACTAGTAATACACTAAGCCTAGTATAGTGGAAATAAACAGCAGCACGAACATGAGTTTGTATGAGCAGATGGTCACAGATGAACACAGCAACAAGAAAACAGATCAGCATCAGCACAATGTGATATTTTGCAGTGTTTATTTTTTATTTTATTTTTATTTATTCATGAGTCTAACAGCCTCAGGGTAGAAGCTGTTCCTCAGTCTAGTGGTTCTACATTTGATGCTCCTCAACCTCCGTCCTGAGGGGAGTGGGGCAAAGAGTGAGTGTGCTGGGTGAGTGAGGTCTTTCATGATGCAGGTGGCTCTTTTCCTGCATCTGGAGGTGTAAATGTCTGTGATGGTGGGGAGACTGACTCCAACAGACTTCTGTGCAGCCTTCACCACTCTCTGTAGAGCTTTCCTCTCTGCAACTGTGCAGCCTCCATGCCACACATTGATGCTGGAGCACAGGACGCTCTCCACTGCACACCTGTAGAACGAGGTGAGAACTGGGCTGCTCAGACCAGCACGTCTCAGCCGTCTGAGGAAGTAGAGTCTCTGATGACCTTTCTTGATCAGGCTGGTGGTGTTGTTGCTCCAGCTGAGGTTATCATTCAAGTGTACACCCAAGTATTTGTAGCTGGAGACCACTTCCACTGCAGACCCACCTATTTTCAGTGGGGCGTGGGTGTGTTTGTTCCTTCTGAAGTCCACAATCATCTCCTTTGTCTTCTTCACATTCATGTGAAGATTATTCTCTTTGCACCAGCTCTCCAGGTGTTCCACCTCCTGTCTGTAGCTGGACTCATCATTGTTTGTGATGCATCCCACCACCGCTGTATCATCTGCAAACTTAACAATATGACAGCCTGGAAGTGTGGCTGTACAATCATATGTGAGCAGAGTGAACAGAAGGGGGCTCAGCACACATCCTTGAGGAGAGCCAGTGCTGAGGGTTATGGTGGAGGAGGAGAAGTTGTGGATCTTCACGGACTGTGGTCTGTCTGTTAAGAAGTCTAGTACCCAGTTACAAATAGAGGGGCTTAGTCCAAGTGTAGATAGTTTGTCTATCAGAGTTTGGGGGATCATGGTGTTGAAGGCAGATGTGAAGTCCACAAAGAGCAGACGCACGTATGAGTCCTTCTGATCCAGGTGGGTGAGAGCAGTGTGGGCCACGGAAGAAATGGCGTCCTCTGTTTATCGGTTCTCACGGTATGCGTATTGATGAGGGTCCTCGTTGATGTTGACAGTTTTCTTGATGTGGGACATGACCAGTTTCTCAAAACATTTAGCGACTATCGGGGTGAGGGCCACTGGTCTATAGTCATTCAGACCAGTCACTGTGGAGCTCTTTGGGACTGGGATGATGGTGGCGGTCTTCAGGCAGGTGGGAACTGACTCCAGTGCAAGTGAGGTGGTGAAGATGTCAGCCAGCACCTCACAGAGCTGGTCCGCACATTCCTTCAGAACTTTCCCTGGGATGTTGTCTGGTCCGGTTGCTTTATGAGGATTAATCTTCCTGAGACTGCCTCTCACTTCTGCTGCGGTCACTCTGAGATGCTCTTCATCTGGTGATGAGGTGAGTCTGGTGCTAGCTGGTCTGTTTGGATCATCAAAACGTGCATAAAACTTATGCACGTAAACTTAAACTAACTCACTCACCAGTGTTGCCAGATTGGGCGGTTCACCGCGATTTTCCTTCTTACTTTTGCGGGTAGAGATTGCTTTGGGTGGGTGGGACTCTATCTGGCAACACCGGTCACACCGGTGTTTACACGCGTGTCTTTACATTCGGGGCAGCGTCGGGACCCTCCATCAATGTAGAGGCGTCTGCGGCACCCTCCATCAGTAGTTGGGGCGTCTTCTATAGCAACTTCATCCGGCGAAGCCATGCTGTCCGTGACGCTGACTTGCTAGGGGCTCTGCTAGCATTAGCATCTCTCGAGACAACGTTACCTCTCAACGAGAGATATCGCGGGAGTTTAATATCGCGAGATCTCGTACAACGAGATCTCGTTACACCCCTACCTGTACATCACCACCTTGTGCCTAACAGTGAGTTGAACTTGTTTTCTGTCTGTTTTCTGTTTTTATTGCAGGTCATGACCCTGCTTTAACTTCACATGTTCATGTTTGTGTCTCTTTCAACAGACAAAACCTGTTGGCACCTGACGTCATGGGCAGACCTGTGTCCTCTGCTCTCTCCTCACCATCCTCCTGCAGCTCCTCTCCATCACTTGTGCGTCACCACCTTGTGCCTAACAGTGAGTTGAACTTGTTTTCTGTCTGTGTTTTCTGTTTTTATTGCAGGTCATGACCCTGCTTTAACTTCACATGTTCATGTTTGTGTCTCTTTCAACAGACAAAACCTGTTGGCACCTGATGTCATGGGCAGACCTGTGTCCTCTGCTCTCTCCTCACCATCCTCCTGCAGCTCCTCTCCATCATCACTTGTGCGTCACCACCTTGTGCCTAACAGTGAGTTGAACTTGTTTTCTGTCGGTGTTTTCTGTTTTTATTGCAGGTCATGACCCTGCTTTAACTTCACATGTTCATGTTTGTGTCTCTTTCAACAGACAAAACCTGTTGGCACCTGACGTCATGGGCAGACCTGTGTCCTCTGCTCTCTCCTCACCATCCTCCTGCAGCTCCTCTCCATCATCACCTGTGCGTCACCACCTTGTGCCTAACAGTGAGTTGAACTTGTTTTCTGTCAGTGTTTTCTGTTTTTATTGCAGGTCATGACCCTGCTTTAACTTCACATGTTCATGTTTGTGTCTCTTTCAACAGACAAAACCTGTTGGCACCTGACGTCATGGGCAGACCTGTGTCCTCTGCTCTCTCCTCACCATCCTCCTGCAGCTCCTCTCCATCATCACTTGTGCGTCACCACCTTGTGCCTAACAGTGAGTTGAACTTGTTTTCTGTCTGTGTTTTCTGTTTTTATTGCAGGTCATGACCCTGCTTTAACTTCACATGTTCATGTTTGTGTCTCTTTCAACAGACAAAACCTGTTGGCACCTGACGTCATGGGCAGACCTGTGTCCTCTGCTCTCTCCTCACCATCCTCCTGCAGCTCCTCTCCATCATCACTTGTGCGTCACCACCTTGTGCCTAACAGTGAGTTGAACTTGTTTTCTGTCTGTGTTTTCTGTTTTTATTGCAGGTCATGACCCTGCTTTAACTTCACATGTTCATGTTTGTGTCTCTTTCAACAGACAAAACCTGTTGGCACCTGATGTCATGGGCAGACCTGTGTCCTCTGCTCTCTCCTCACCATCCTCCTGCAGCTCCTCTCCATCATCACTTGTGCGTCACCACCTTGTGCCTAACAGTGAGTTGAACTTGTTTTCTGTCTGTGTTTTCTGTTTTTATTGCAGGTCATGACCCTGCTTTAACTTCACATGTTCATGTTTGTGTCTCTTTCAACAGACAAAACCTGTTGGCACCTGATGTCATGGGCAGACCTGTGTCCTCTGCTCTCTCCTCACCATCCTCCTGCAGCTCCTCTCCATCATCACTTGTGCGTCACCACCTTGTGCCTAACAGTGAGTTGAACTTGTTTTCTGTCTGTGTTTTCTGTTTTTACTGCAGGTCATGACCCTGCTTTAACTTCACATGTTCATGTTTGTGTCTCTTTCAACAGACAAAACCTGTTGGCACCTGACGTCATGGGCAGACCTGTGTCCTCTGCTCTCTCCTCACCATCCTCCTGCAGGTCCTCTCCATCATCACCTGTGCTTCAACACCTTGTGCTAACCCTGTCATGTATCCACATCAATGACTGCTGCCAAAACAGGAAAACACACCTGACCTGATGGACAGACCTGCTCTCATCAAGACCACACACCTGACCTGAACTCACATCTGGACTCCCATGTACCCATCATTCAGTGTTTCCCCTACCATTATACAAGCGGGGTGCGCCACCCCGTCAACAGAACTGAGCACCCCGCCTACCAGACCAAACTTGACCCACCCACCCAGCACTGGCATTGCACTAAGCTAGCAGCACAAAATACAGGCTCTCTAGCTAAAAAGCTAAAGGGAGCGCTCACGTTGCCTCTCCCCTCGTGCTGAATGCCCCCTGCCCCTACAAGCTGCACTCAGACGTGTCCGTCCCCCGTCAACAAAAATCATGGATGAGATGAGCACTCCGCCATGGCAAGTTAACTAGGGGAAACACTGCATCATTCATGGTTGAATCATTGCTCAATGGCTAAGCTGTTCCATCTGATCCATGAGAACCACCTAATAAGCCTGTCTACCTCAACTTCAATCAAAGTAAGGGAATTTTTGATGCTTTTTTTGTGCTGCTTCTAGCTTTTTAAAGTTCCTGGACTGTACACTAAGGCACTGGTTTTTCATACATGATGGTTGCAACATGTTTCTGATGGATGCCAATTGCTCCTGATGATGTGATTTGATAATGATAGTTGAAAACTGTTTATGATGGATACCAATTGCTCCTGATGGTTGAGAAATGTTTATGATGGATCTGCTTTGCTAATGATGGTTGAGAACTGTTTCTGAAACGACACTGAAGTTGTTAATGTGTGAACACATGTTGGATCACCAGATTTCTCGCTCCATGTTTTAAAAAGGAGGGTCTGAATGTATTTATGTAGGATCACCAGATTACTCGCCCCTGAAAGAGGGTTAGTTTTACTAGAACTTCATACTGAATATGTGACCCATCACATCATCAAACGGGGGTTAAAGTCAAATTTGGTCTAAATGACCTACAAGCAAACATATATATTACTGACTTTTAGAAATACATTTTCTTACTTAGATCATCCTGACAAATTCATCGTGTTGTCTTAATAATCAGGAAAATTGTTTGATATTTGGTGTGAAGATTTTATTTCAGATATTTAATTTAAACCATTTGATAAGTTATTCATTCATCTTATTTACTATCTAAATTTACGCAAACCACTTTGAAAAATAAACCCATTTGATGTGATGGGTCACAAATTTATTATTCAGCTTCTTTTGTTGGATTTGATTTAAGAATTGTGGACATTTTTAAATAAAACTTGAAAGATTTCATTTGTGCAATGGAGATTTATTTAGCCAACTTAAATTTCTCATTACAATGAGAGTATTGTACAGGTACTTGTATTTGAAAGCTAGAAATCATGGCAAAACACATATTTAATTTGATTTATGTTCAAGCTGGACTTTTAAGTTTAAAGAAAGGGACAATGTAGTTTGGAATAGTTCACATTTTTAGTTTGGAAAAAATAAACATTTGAGTTTTCTTTCTTATAACTGTTATAAGAAAGAAAACTCAAATGTTTATTTTTTCCAAACTAAAAATGTGAACTATTCCAAACTACATTGAACAATTCATTGAACATGAACAATCAAAATAGATTCAAAGTTATTTATTCATCTACTGAACAATGTTTTTAACCTCCCAGAGAGAACAATTGCAAACAAACAAAAGTACACTTGTGTTATAATATAACACAAGTGTACTTTTGTTTGTTTGCAATTGTTCTCTCTGGGAGGTTAAAAACATTGTTCAGTAGATGAATAAATAACTTTGAATCTATTTTGATTGTTCATAATTTGCACTAAAATGTATGAATCCATATTATTATAATAATAATAATAATAAAATTTATGGAATGTTCTAAGAAAGTTCTAGCAGAACGTTCTCACCTAACGTTCTGAGAACCACGAGAAAACTCCACACCAGAACGTTCTCAGAACGTTAGGAGGGAACGTTCCCGTAACCTAAAAATAACGTTCTCAGAACGTTCTCAGAACGTTCTGAGAACGTTCTCAGAACGTTCTCACCTAACGTTCTCACCTAACGTTCTCAGAACGTTCTCACCTAACGTTCTGAGAACGTTCTCAGAACGTTCTCAGAACGTTCTACCTAACGTTCTGAGAACCACGAGAAAACTCCACACCAGAACGTTCTCAGAACGTTAGGAGGGAACGTTCCCGTAACCTAAAAATAACGTTCTCAGAACGTTCTCAGAACGTTCTTCTGTTACTTGGGATATTTCTGGATCTGCAGCAGATAAAGTATCCGGATTTTGTGATTTTTTAAGGATCAATAAAGTTCGGATCTGTTCGTATCCGGGGATATCCGAAACTGGATTTTCCGAGGATGCGATACGGAAATTCCCGGAAATTGTCCGTATATGTGAAGGATGCGGAGATATACCACATCTGATACTCCCGTATATCTATGGTTTTTGTGCAGTGTGAAGTGTCACTGCAGTGGAAAGACAAGCTCCTTGACATCATCGTGCAGAATGAGTCAATCTTCTCACGGCACAAGATGGATTGTGGAGAAGCTAAGGGGTTTGTTCACCGTATCCATCTTGTCGATGACAGGCCATTCCGTTTACCCTACAGACGCATACCACCGAGCCAGTACGAGAAACTGAGAACGACTCTGAATGAGATGGAAGAGAAAGATATCATCCAGAAGTCAAACAGCGAGTATGCATCTGCACTGGTCTTGGTGTGGAAACCGAATGGGGACCTCAGAGTGTGCACTGACTTCAGATGGCTGAACGCGAGAACTGTGAAGGATGCTTATCCACTGCCGCATCAAGCTGACGCTCTGGCCGCGCTCGGTGGTAACGCGTTCTTCTCCACAATGGACCTGACATCAGGCTTTTATAATGTTCCCCTGCACCCTGACGACAAGAAATATACGGCATTCTCCTGATGTCCAGTTAACCAGTGAATACAGGGTGCAGTGGTGGGTACGATAATCACAGCCAGTTATGAATCTTAGTGCACCATGATAGACAACATCCAACATCCGCAGGGTGCACCATGATAGACAACATCCAACATCTGCAGGATGCACCATGATAGACAACATCCAACATCTGCAGGTGCTTGTAGGAGCATTCATGTAGATAATGTCACCGTAATCAATGGAGGGAAAGACAGTTGCAGTTACAAGACACTTCCTAACATTCAGAGTTAGACATGATCTGTTTCTGAAAAAACAAACAAAAAAGAAAAAAAAAGCAGTTTAACTTTCAGTTTCTTTACTAGGTCTTCTATGTGAAGCTTATAAGAGAGAAGCGAATCGACCTAGATAACCAAATTTTATAGGAATCAACAAACTCAATAGGGACACTGTTTAAGGATAACATTGAAGGAAGAACTGCTGGGACCGACTTCCTGTTTGAAAAAAACATCCCTTTGGTTTTATCAGCATTTAGAACAAGTTTGAGACGGAACAAATCTGACTGGATGATGTCAAAAGCGGATTGCAAAATCTGGAAAGTCTTAGCAACTGTTTTAGTTCGACAATAAACAACTGTGTCATCAGCATTGACATGTAAAGATGTGTCAGGGAGGCTCTGACCTACATTACCTGTGTAGGTTGTAAAGAGGGAGGGTCCTACGACTGAGCCTTGTGGTACACCGCTGTTGACTGTTAAAT
>JBBPBX010094100.1:0-13433 GCA_038048925.1 Garcialebias charrua
ATTCTCAGCCAGATCGCCTTTTTTTTACAACCTGAAAAATGTTGTTACGTTGTGTCGCATTTGGGTGTTCTAACATCATCAGTGAACAAGTGAGCCTTTTTACTTTCCCAAAAGATGAAATACTTCGTCAAGAATGGAATAAATAAAGCTGCCCCCCCGGAGCTTCTTAGCTTCCTGAAAAGGTAAGACTCAAATAAATACGGGTGCAGACCTAAATTAGAACCTGCTGTTTCTTGTTCATCTAACTTTCTGCTTCCCAAACTGAAGACAAATCGCTCAAATCTTCACTTAGATTGATAAATTAGTCGGTTTATTTATTGTCTGCAATGAATATGTAAAAGGGGCGTTCTAAAGACGTTCTCCTAGGAATGGATGATATGGCCAAAAATGTTATCACGATATAGTTCTTAATTTTGGTCAATAACGATATAATTCGATATCGATATAAACAATAAAAAAGCCAAAATATAAACTATACAAATAAATTAATGTTCTCCTTGTATTTGTATTTAGCCTCCAAAAAGATGGAAATCACCATCAAATAAACATAAACTTCTCAACCCAATAATTCTCAGTCGGGTCATCTGGACACTTTCTTTTTTATAGAAACGTTTCACCCTCCATCCTCCATCCAGTTTCTATAAAAAGAAACTGTCCAGATGACCCGACTGAGAATTATTGGATTTGGTACCTGGATTATTGAGCATGAACTTTCTTGCCATAAAATTCTCAACTGTGTCAATATTAATAGTTTTAACTTTAAACAACAACTTTAAAATTTACAGCATTGACATTCATAGTTAATTAAATAAAACTTTTGGGTGTTGTTATTGATGAGAAGCTGACATAGAAATCTCATGGAAATTACTTAAGAATAAAAATAACAAAATCAATTGCATTACTGTATAAAGTAAAATAGTTTTTGAATGACAAAGTTTTTAATATATTGTATAATGTAATGATTGTTCCATATTTAATCTGTTGTACTGAAGTTTGGGGAAAAGCATGCAAAACTATTACAAACCCTGTTTTAATTTTACAAAAAAGAGCTATAAGAATTATTAGTAGGAAGTGCTATGGTCACCCAACAAATATTTCATCAATTGAAATTATTAAAATGTTATGATTTGGTTTAACATAGTATTTTACAAAACATGTATAAAACTAAAAAATATATTACTCCCAAATATTCAATTAAAATTTGTTAAAAAGTTATTAAACCCTGAAGGGAATGTAAATGTTTGTAAAATCTTCATTTAGAACTAGTTTGAAGGAGCTGAGTTGTAAATCAGGAAACAGGATTGTGTTGACTTGATATCACCATAAACATTTCTAAAACTATATATTTTAAAAGATGATTAAATCAAAGTTGTTGGGAAGGTGTGGTGCAGGTGAAGTGAAGGTTGTTGTTTGTAGTTATTTTGTATTTTTTACACAAGGGGCAGATATAACACTATTTTCGTCTTTCTGCACCTTTTCATTCAGTGTTTTTTTTATTTATTTTTTATCTTGAATTAAAAAAAACATGCAGCGCTGCTGGGGCTGTTTGTTTACGTCGTAGTTTCAGGGAAACGTTGGCTCAAACTTTGTTCTTCATCTTCTGACTCTCATCATATTCTATCGAGTGGAAACTCTTCAGATTAAACAAGTTAGATGTTCCCACCGCTAGTTAGAACGACTCCGTCACGTTTTGAAAAATAAACAAACCGAGGACTCGCTGCAGAAGAAGCCTGCAGTTTAACAAAACCGAACTACGTCCACACCGACGAATTAGTCTTTCCTCTCATCAGTGATGTCGTCTGCTTTCTCTTCGCTTGTGAAACTTTGTTCAGTCACATTCTGACGGTCATGAGCACTCGTTTTGAAGCGAAAACTTAACGCGCTTTGGAGACTAGCTTAGCTTTTAGCCTGCTACCGCTAACGCCTGCTGCTGGAGTGAGCGCTGCGTAACAACGACGTCACCACGCACGTTTTGTGTCACAGCTTTTTCTGTCCGGGCGGGTTGTTGAAGCAGCCGCTTCAACCCGAACAGAAAAAGAAAAACGTCAGTGAAACGTTGTAAAATCCTATCGAAATATCGAAAATATGCTTAAACTTCATATCATCGTTATTGAATTAAAGTATATTGCGATATTTATCGTTATTTAATTATTGTCCAGCACTACGTTCTCCCTACGTCACAGATGTTGCATTCGCGTGTAGTCGGATGTCCCGTCAAGAAACGCGGTTTTTAAACTCACTGTGAAAGGAATTTTCATTAATTTATCATTTTGTTTGCAAAAACAAACATAGTTGAATGATACAAGATACAGTATATATCTTGTATCATTTTATGCAAAGTAGAAAGATGATGTCAGTGGAGCTTTAAATACATAAGAGAGTATTGAAAATAGTCCTGTTGTATAAAGCTTGAATGTTGTTCATTTTATGTTTACAGGTAAAAGCATTTTAATTGCACTTCTGAGAAAAACAAGAGTTCTTGATGAGAGAGATACAGCTGCTGGAACATCTGTCTGTCAAAGCACTGCTTAATAAACATGTTCCAGCAGCATCATGATCACAGGCTGAACACAACTGGTGTAAATGTCACAAACCACAGCTCACACCAGTTAGACCACAGCTCACACCAGTTCACGTCCAGTCAGCTGGACAGGAATAGACCCTGCTGTCAGGTTAGCTTCAGAGCTAACGTGGTTAAGACTGGAAGGACTGAACATTTTCTACGCACGGGCTCGTTCACGATGCACGTCCCGTCAGTACGACTGGAGCAAAACCGAAGTCCAACACACATGTGTCAGCATCTGTCCTGACTCACATGTGTCAGCATCTGTCCTGACTCACATGTGTCAGCATCTGTCCTGACTCTGCAGGAGGAGGGTGCTAGCGTTAGCACCGTTAGCATCGTCACCCCCCCACCGGTGGTTCTGCAGGGGGCATCCGAGTTTCCGGGACAGCCCGACACCGTGACCCGCTCGCCCGAGCACCAGCGGCCGTGTCGCGCTTCGGTTCTGTTCAAATCACGGCCCCGAGGCGTGGAGCTCGCGCAGCTTACCTCAGGATGGAGAATAGGGACGCAGCCAGCTTCTTTCTCATATTCCTCCATAGCGTCGGCCATCTTGGTGGTGATGCTCGCTATGCATTGTGGGAAAGAAGAAGCTGTAGGGGGGAAGAGGGGAGGGAGGGGACAACTGTCAAAAACACCGATGATGGGCAGGCCGTCGCGCGCATGCGCATGCTTAGTACAGTACAGTGCAAAAGTCCCGAGCTACCGCTCATTTCATCATTTGTACATTTTGAGTCACATCCGCTTAATTTTTAAGAAAGAAACAGTTCAGTGTTTCAAAGGTATATAATTATCATACTGTCCTCAAATTATCTATGAGAGCTTGTTTCCTCTACAGAGAAAACACAACTCAGACCACTGGCATCAGAAGCATTTGTAACGGGGGTACTCCAGAAAATATTGAATAAAATAGATGCCAAGGTGCTATTTATAAGGCTGAGTTTAGTGCAGCTCCTCAGACTGACGCAGTTTTTTCAAAAGACGAAACATTTCAACTTTAGTTTTTTTTAAATCCATCCAGAGGACCAGATTTTTCTAGCAGGATTATTGAGCATGCATCAGATGCCATTTCCTGATGCCATCAAAACTTGAAGTAGTCTGACCAGTATATCTGAATAGGGCATGCTCTACTCTACATCCTCTACACCCCACCAGGGTCAACAACTGTCGGCACTAATAGTGCTAATGCACAATACTGTACAGAGGTGTCCCCCCATCTTCCCCTGCCCCGTCAATGAAAAAACCTTTAGAGCTGACGAGTGTCTTGCCAGGATAGATGACCTTGAGAAAACACTGCATGCAGTGTGGTGAGTTGATGTAGGTAACAGGAAATCCCGGCTTGACCTTCTGCTGATTTGAGTATTTGTAGTAGTTGAATGGATTTGTTCATATTTTTCTTATGTGAGGGGGACACGTCCCATTCACATAAAATTGATGTGACGCCTATGACTCAGACGTAAGAGATGCTATCTGAAATTTCTGACATCATCTTCATCAAATATGACTTCCCATCTCATAATAATATGTGAGTTCTTGGGTTTGCGCGTACATGTATTCAATTTATTCTACTGTTGTAATTACTCCTTGTCATGAGAATGCCCTGATTTTACAAGAATGTTGAGACCAGCTATGTTCAGTTCGGTTCAGTTTATTTATATAGCGCCAAAGCACAACAAACTTGTCTCAGGGCACTAACAAAAATAGAAAAGCCAATTACCCGTAATAAAGTTCTCTATCAAAGAAGCCAGCAGACAAGTTGAATCTTCACTTGGTTGCCGTCTCCCATCCTGAGCAAGCACAAAGGCAACAGTGGAAAGGAAAAACTCCCTTTTAACAGGAAGAAACCTCCAGCAGAACCGGCTCAGGACAAGTGGCCATTTGATTTGACCGACTGGTTTGAGAGGACAGAAAGGAGAGACAAACGAACACAGAATGGTAGGTCCAGATATAGGTCCAGGTGAACCTGAAAGACAAAAACCTGTGTCACAAGGATGTAACAAGGATAGAAAAAATCATTACAAATACAAAACAGGTGGAGCAGAGTATGTAAAGACAGTAGCAGAGTGAAAAAATGTGGTCAGTTTGTCCTCCAGCAGTCTAAGCCTATAGCAGCATAAGGAACAGCTCAGGAAACCCAGCTGACCCTAAATATAGGATTTATTAAAAAGGATAGTTTTAAGTCTGGTTTTAAACTGGATAATATGCCAGCATCATGGATAGAAACTGGAAGTTGGTTCCACAAGAGAGGAGCCTGATAACCAAAAGATCTGCCTCCCATTCTGATTTTGGAAACTCTAGAACCACAAGTAAACCTGCAGTCTGAGAGCAAAGTGCTCTGTTAGGAAAATATGGAACAATAAGATCTGTAATATAAGATGAAGCTAGGTTGTTGAGCGCTTTGTAGGTTAGAAGTAGGATTTTGAATTCAATTCTGGATTTGACAGGGGAGAGAATCAAAAAGGCAACAACAGAGGTTTCTCAAACAACTTTGTTAGTCTAATTCACAGACAAGACACCTCTGCTCCCATCCGGTGTAAAACGTTTGGGAATCAACCCCAAAACTGAGTTATCCACCTTATTCTTGGGGGTGTCACTGTAGAAGCGATAATGTGTCTTACTTCCGTTTGACCCCGGAAGTAGAATTTTTGCATTGGCTCCTCGTTGTTTGCTTGCTAATCTGCGCGCATCGTAGAAGTTCTGTTAAAGTTCTGTTTTCTGTTATTTTGAGCTAATATTGTCACAAAGATGTCTTGTGGAGCTCGGGTACCTGTTGCACTGTTCGTGGCTGTAAGAATAATCAGACGAAGCTGAATTTGTGGCTGCAACTAGTGTGTGTTGAACATGCTCCGATAAGAAAAACCTGCATCCTTCTTTGTGGCTGGGCTACGAGAAACCACCTGAAAAAAGTCACCGTATCCTCCAGAGGATCGAGAACATCAGGTATGATTTAAGAGACAGCTTTTAGTGTTATGATTTTATGTAGTCAGTGATTAAATGATACTAATATTTTCGTTCATAACTGGCAAATAAACACACGCACCTATATGTATGCTGTGTGTGCGTTTATTTATACATATCTATCTATATATCTATATATATATATAATATAGGTGTGTGTTTATATATATATATATATATATATATATATATATATATATATATAATATAGGTGTGTGTGTGTGTGTTCATAAATGAACCCTAATGTTTGTATAATGTACTTTTACTTTCAGATGGGCTTGATGAGAGTGTGGAGCTGCTCAACACCACCAGTCACATGCAGCATGACTGTTGGAATGTGGATTGACATAATGTCAGAACAAACCAACAACCTTATTCTATGGTTGCCCCGTGAAACAATTAAAGCAACATGTTTTGCAGAAAGCTAAAAACTTGGACTCCAGAAGTGAATCATACATGCAAATAACACTGTGAAATATTTATTGGCTGTTTCTCCCTCTGGAATAATCATGTTTATTTCAGATGCTTATGGTGGTAAATGCAGTGACAGGTATATAACACAGAACTCTGGGTTTCTGGACTATCTGCGTGCTGGAGATCAGGTGATGGGTGATCGTGGTTTCACAGTGAAGGACCTGCTGGAAGAGCTATGGTGTCAATTTAATCATTCCAGCATTCACACGCAAAGGATGCCAGCTTATTTCAAGTGAGAAGTGAGAAGACATTAAATGTAAACATTTTTCTCAAACATGTACAGTACTGGTGTACTTGCTGTAAACGTAACACAACTCTTAACATGTTTTTTTAAAGGATATGTTAACTATATTACATTAGAAAAGTATTTGCTAAAATGATTAATTTGTTATGTACAATAGTTGACTGTTAACCTTCTTACAAGGTTAGTTTTTTGTGTGCACTATATCAGTTAATTTTGGATTAAACTACTGTTTCTATCTAAATGTCACTTTTGTCATTATCAAGTTTTTAAAGATCGTTTCCTGTCTATTTCATTATTTGTTTTCATTTACTGTATTTTATTAAAAGTTCTCAAGGTGCTTCATTTGTGAATCAGTAAAGTCTTTGTCAAAAGAAATGTCAAGCTCCAGGTGCTCAGTTGGTGTCCAGATAAACATCTTGCAGCTCAAAAGTCCAAAGCAACATCATTGTTAGCTGGACCTGGTGATGTGGAGTTTTAATGCTTAGACTGGGCTTTATGTTTGTTTAAATAAAGTGTCCCACCTCTCTTAACATAACAGGACCAACCTTGTTAATGTGAAGATACTAATAAGCTTCAGAGCTTTTCAGATTGCTCATCGCTTCGCCATCTGAAGCAACTGTCAAAGTAGCTAAGTATGCTAGTAGCTAAGTATGCTAGTAGCTAAACATACTAGTCTACGTTATTTTCGGCCACTTCTTCAAGTCGTCCTCCCACCCCTCAACAGCTGTAGGTAGCGGTAAAACAATATCTCTACATTTGAGTTGTGATAGTTTGTGTTCCCACATATTTTATGACCTAAAACCTCTGACGAAAACCGGTTAGCGCGTTGCTAGCGTGTAACAAAAGTGCCGGTTCTGACTTTCGGCGGAAGTCGTACACATAATTCGCGCAAGGCATCATGGGGCGTAGGAATAAGGTGGATAAGTCTTGGAAAGTTGAAATCTCAGACCTCCTCGTCTGTTAAGAGAAGGTTTTTCTCTCTTAACATAAACAGCTTCCTTCACGCCCCTCTCAAACCATCTGTGCTCTCTGTCCAAAATTTGCACATTTTGGTCATCAAAAGAGTGACCCTTGTCCGTGAGGTGGAGGTGAACAGCTGAGTTTTGTCAACCTCCTCTGGACAAAACTGATGGGAGCAGAGGTGTCTTGTCTGTGAATTAGACTAACAAAGTTGTTGGAGAAACCTCTGTTGTTGGTTTGTGAGGTGTTTTTTGTCAATTTACATACAGTTGTGTGTTTTCTGTCAGAGACTTCAAGGGAACCCCCTACTGTTAAGGTGTGATCTGTCAAATTACATGTATGTGTTACCTCAGCTTGCAATTTACATATGATGGCGCGTGATTTCTTTAGACTGTTATAACTCCACACGCTCACATTTTGGTTTCAGTGAATTGGAAAAGCCCCCTGGATAGGGGTCGAAACGTCTTTTGCAACAAATAAAGTCCAGTTGATCTTGTATTGAACGCCTTTTTGATTTTATCATGTCCTGGACGACTGAAAACTGGAGAGATATGATCTCTCCCACACTGCATCACTGGCCAAGAAGGCTCACCAGCGTCTCTACTTTCTCCGCAAGCTGAAAAGGGCTGGAGCTTCAACCCCCATCATGTGCACCTTCTACAGAGGTGCCATAGAAAGTGTCCTGACCAGCTGCATCACTGTGTGGTTTGGTGCATGTACTGCATCCTGCCGCAAGAGCCTCCAGCGCATCGTGAGAGCAGCTGAGAAGATTGTCGGCACCTCCTTCCCCTCACTGCAGGACTTACACAGCAACCGCCTCACTCGGAAAGCCCTCTGCATGGCAGGTGATCCCACACACCCACTACACAGCTGCTTCAGACTGCTGCCATCAGGGAGGAGACTGAGGAGTCTCCAGGCTCGAACCAGCAGACTGAGAGACAGCTCTGTTCATCAGGCAGTCAGGATGCTAAACTCTCTGCCTGCTCTGCCTCCCCTCCCACTTGTACTGCCTTAACACAAAAAACTTTCACACACCACCACACAACACAAAGATTTTAACACTGGACTCTGTGTCATCAAAACGGGTTATTCACTCAACTCACGGTCATGTGCTCATTCAGTTTGCACTACTTCTCATATTTGCACTAATGTTTGTATTACATTACTGCCTATAGTCATACTACTGTTTACATTTATTACTACTGTTTACATTTACACTACTTTTTATATCTACACTACTGCTGATATATATATTATTTTTACTAGCCTTATTGCATATGCCACTTTACCTCTATACCAATATCAACTACCTCATACATATACTGTGTACATAAACTTCATATGCTGCTTTGTCACTCTATTACAAATGTCAATGTCAGACCCTTCATTTTATTTTATAGATATAATTTTTATACTTTTATACTACTATGCTAAAACTCAGGACAGTATTACACTTTTATTATTTCATTTTATGCTTATGTTTATTAAATGTTTTAATGTTTAAATTGTTATTGTTGCACCGGGGGTCTGAGAGAAATTAAATTTCAATCCTGTGTATATTGCAGTTTTGACAATAAAGTTGACTTTGACTTTTTGACTTTTGATTCAGACACATCTGGGAGATGGGCTACAGCTGTTGGGTTCCTCTGTCCTCTTTTCTGATGAAAGTAAAGTGTGTCTTTCATTCAGAAATCAAGTTCCAAGGGTTTGGAGGAAGAAGGATGAGGAACAGAACCTGTACTGGTTGAGGTCCAGTGTGAAATATCCACAGTCAGTCAGTGCAACATCTGGTGCAGGTGTTGGTAAACTCTGCTTTCTTACTCACTGCAACATCTACCAGAATGTTTTAGAGACTTCATGATTCATTCTGCTGAGGATCTGTATGGAGATGCAGATTTCATCTTCCAGCAGGACCTGGCCCCTGCCCATGCTGCCAGAAGCAACAAAACCTGCATTTGATGTCCATGCCACACAGTGCTGGACTGACCAGACAACTGGAGAATCTATGGAGTCTCCTCAAGAGGGAAATGAGGAACACCAGAGCAACAACAAAGAAGAGCTGACAGCATCAAGGAGATCTGGTCTTCCATAACTCCCAGTTACTGCAACAGGCTGATGGCCTCAATGCCACGTTGCATCCAGGCAGTGATTAAACTGCAGTCTGCAGTTTCTGTAGTGCAGTCTAAGTTTTCTAAAAATATATTTTTAACATATTTCTTCACTTTATCACTATCTCCTGACAGACTGATGTTAGACAAAGTAATCTTTGAAAAAAACTATAGTCCCCTTGCTTCTCCAGGTGTTACTAAAAGCATTTCTCAAAAGCCACAGTGACCCGCCGTTAACCAGCCAATAAAAACAGAGCTTGAATTTGAATTTCAGCAGAGCAAGGGGGAGCAGAGCCATATATGGCTCTGAGGGGGAGGGATCAGAATGCTTTGCCTGTTGAAAATATTTCTAAGTGCTGCGTTCTACAGAAACTGCAGATTGCACCTGCAAAGGGATTCGTAACCAAGTATTGAAGACTGACATCATTTTGAAAGTATCATATTTTAATTAAGTTGTTGTGATCCTATTTTTTTCTGCAAAAACAGAAGTGTGGGCTGATGTCTTCACTGTATTCTAATTTTTTTTAAATCCTGTTTTTGTGTGTTTCATGAGCAGGAAGCTCAAATTATGTAAAAATAAACAAAAACAAAAAAAGCAAACAAACTTGAATTTGTTTTAAATTGTGGGCCCTGAATCTATCACCTATTAAATATGAACTTTTTGAATGGAATTATTGAAGTTCAACAACTTTTCCATGACGTTCTAATATTTTGGAACGGGTCTGTATAGTCATCATCAATACAAATCATTTCAAACACTCACCAGAGAAATCAAAAGAATAAACTGGATGAATTCTCCTCTCCAGCACCTCTTGCTTTGGAGCAAAACTCCAGCTCTACTTTATTTTAACGTTTCTTCACTTTCACACCATGTGGTTTCATAATTCTCTCATTTAAACTCCACGTGGAAAACCTAGTGAAGAAACTGAAAGTTAAACTGGGTTTCTTTTTCAGAAACAGATCATGTCTAACACTGAATGTTAGGAAACGCCTTGTATCTGTGACTTTCCTTCCCTCCATTGATTACGGTGACATTCTCTACATGAATGCTCCTACAAGCACCCTGCGGATGTTGGATGTTGTCTATCATGGTGCACTAAGATTCATAACTGGTTGTGATTATCGTACCCACCACTGCACCCTGTATTCACTGGTTAACTGGACATCATTAACCTCACGCAGACTCTTCCACTGGTACATTTTCATCTTTAAATCACTTCTTGGTCTGCTGCCCTCATACATCTCCTCCTACATGTCTTTGCGTGAGTGCAGCTACAGCGTGCGCTCTCAGGACATGATTACCTGCAGTGTTCCGTCAGTGAGGACTGAACTTGGAAAAAGGGCCTTCTCCTACTCTGCTCCTGCTTCATGGAATATCTTACAAAAAGATCTGAAGCTCTCGGCCCTGACCTCTCTGGATGGTTTTCAGAATCTGTTGGAATCCTGGCAAAAACCAATGCAGATATGTTCCTGTCTTTGATTTTTTTTGTACATCTACCTTATAATGTTTTTGCTACTTTTTCTTTTCTTTTGTTTACTGTTTAATGTATTTGTATCATTGATGTTCATCATTCTTTAGTTTGTAGCAGGTCGCTTTCGTAAATGAGCCCTCGAGGCTCAATAAGATTTACCTGACTAAATAAAGGTTGAATGAATGGTTTGCACCATAGATATCATATGGTTTGCACTCTGGAACTGTTTTCTTCTCCTTGGAATGAACATTATTTATCTGCCAACAGCGCCATCTAGTGGCGCCACCGCGACAAAACAAAAACATTTACCCTTCATTATGTCAAAATTATGTGGTTAGGGTTACTATATAAAATGTATTTTTGTTCATAAAAAGGAAATTAAAAAATTATCAATGATCTGTGGTAATTAAAAACAAGATATTTAAAGAATGAAATATTGAAATATTCCATCCATCCATCCATCCATTTTCTTCCGCTTATCCGGGGTCGGGTCGCGGGGGTAGCAGCCTAAGTAGGGAGGCCCAGACTTCCCTCTCCCCAGCCACTTGGAGCAGCTCCTCTGGGGGAATCCCAAGGCGTTCCCAGGCCAGCCGAGAAACATAGTCCCAGCGTGTCCTGGGTCTTCCTCTGGGTCTCCTCCCTCCTCCTATTGAAATATTCAATCATAAAATAAATTGAAAAACTCAGTCAGCATGAAATATCCTGGAAAATGAACACAGGTCATTTTCATTGACCCTTGTTGTGCATTAGAAGGACTGTGCATATGCTGTGAAAACATCATGATGCTACCACCACCATGCTTGACAGTTGTTTATGTCATTTGTATGCTTGAAAGCCTCATTTAGACTCTTCATTTTCATTACATTTAATATCCCTCTGGGATTAATAAAGTATTTTTGAATTGAATTGAATTCAAAAAGACTTCTTCTTCTTCTTCTTCTTCTTCTTCACTGTGGTCAAAATGATGAATCGTCTCATCTGAGTATAAACATTTTGTCCAGAAAGATTATGGTTTGTTCAACATGATTCATTTCACTGTAATTGGATTAGATTCTGGATCAGGTAAGGATTAATCTGGATTTATGGTTTGTATTTTTTAACTCTTTCATAAAACTTCTATTGTGAATTGACCTATAAAAATAAAGTGAACTGAAATCAGCCGAGGCAAAAATCTGAGGGATGTTTCAGAGATTTGCCATAAATTATAAACAGATTAACATAAAGTGTTTTCTTTGGTCATGTTTCTTCATAATAAACAAATGAAATATTTGCAGTTCATATTTATTCTTAACAGGATTTAATCCTGTGAGTGATTTAAAATGAGCTCTTTATTCTTTCTTTAACAGTTTTTAGATCCAGGTCCATGCAGGTTCATGTCCTCCATGATGGTGGAACCAGTTCTGCTTCACTCACATTAATATTAGTTGCCATGGCGACACGTACGCGCTGACGTCACGCAGAATAGTTGATTTAAAGGCTGTCAAATGTTCTATCGCTCTTTTCGCATCTGGACTTGAACCGGTGTGAACTATTTTGACTCAGAGCAAAGACTTGGTGAACAAGACTCGAGATGACTTTCTGTGAGGAGGATCCCTTCTCCTGGACTGTCGGTGAGGAGGATCCCTTCTTCTGGAGAACACCTGAGGATGTTCGTGATGGGGACGGACCCCCTGCAGGTCAGACATCTTCCATCTGCTTTTATATTTTTATACACACACGTAGGAGATGAAAATTATTATTTTAAATCACTAACTGGTGAAAAAAACAGAGCAACGCGTTTAATGTCAAGATGAAAAGTTTCAATTAAATTATTAAAGCTAAACTATCAAATATTTAACAACTGTTGTGTCTAAAATTAATTTAAAAAATGTCTCAGTTCTCCCGGAAAAAGTGTAGAATTTAATAATGGTCGGCAGGATTTGAAAACACAACAACTTTTTGTTTAGTTTTAATGTTTTAACGTTTAATTTTTCATGTTTTAATGTTTTTTGCGTCGAAGTTAGTAAAACAAAATGGCGACAGGACCAAAAGTCATAAAATGCTAAACATGTTTTTAATGTTGCCATGATGGAGATGATGGAATTTTGGAGCGTCAGACGCGTCCTACAGGTGCGTTGCGGAGTGACGTCATCACGCAGCGTAGCCAGCTAGCTCCAAGAGCTGTTATAGCATGTAGCTAAGTGTCTGTAGTTATTTAATATGATAGTTTGCGTACACAAGACAAAAGTGTTTTTATTTATTGTTGAAACAAGTCATTTTAATAACTGCTGCTGTTATATTGTCAACATTTAGTTGGTCACATTCAATCAAGTTACAACTGTTTTAAGTTGAAACAGTTTTTATTAATCTGCCTCCTAAGGCTGCAGAAGTAATTAAATTAACATGTTGTATAATATTTGATGCAAATGGAACTGACATTATTTCACTTTTAGTCATTTCAGTGCTGCCTGTGATTTAAGATGTTTCTCTGTGAAAACTTTATAAAGTTCAATGTAAACCCATTTTTATAACATCAATTAAATAAACAAAAAGGTTTATGAACTCTTTTAGTACACACATGTTTATGTTTATTAAGTTTGTTCATTTTTTTACAGAAGAAACAATACAAGATAGTATTACAATACAATAGTACACACATTGTGCACATGTTGGTG
>JBBPBX010094101.1:0-13433 GCA_038048925.1 Garcialebias charrua
ACATGATGGTTGCAACATGTTTCTGATGGATGCCAATTGCTCCTGATGATGTGATTTGATAATGATAGTTGAAAACTGTTTATGATGGATACCAATTGCTCCTGATGGTTGAGAAATGTTTATGATGGATCTGCTTTGCTAATGATGGTTGAGAACTGTTTCTGAAACGACACTGAAGTTGTTAATGTGTGAACACATGTTGGATCACCAGATTTCTCGCTCCATGTTTTAAAAAGGAGGGTCTGAATGTATTTATGTAGGATCACCAGATTACTCGCCCCTGAAAGAGGGTTAGTTTTACTAGAACTTCATACTGAATATGTGACCCATCACATCATCAAACGGGGGTTAAAGTCAAATTTGGTCAAAATGACCTACAAGCAAACATATATATTACTGACTTTTAGAAATACATTTTCTTACTTAGATCATCCTGACAAATTCATCGTGTTGTCTTAATAATCAGGAAAATGGTTTGATATTTGGTGTGAAGATTTTATTTCAGATATTTAATTTAAACCATTTGATAAGTTATTCATTCATCTTATTTACTATCTAAATTTACGCAAACCACTTTGAAAAATAAACCCATTTGATGTGATGGGTCACAAATTTATTATTCAGCTTCTTTTGTTGGATTTGATTTAAGAATTGTGGACATTTTTAAATAAAACTTGAAAGATTTCATTTGTGCAATGGAGATTTATTTAGCCAACTTAAATTTCTCATTACAATGAGAGTATTGTACAGGTACTTGTATTTGAAAGCTAGAAATCATGGCAAAACACATATTTAATTTGATTTATGTTCAAGCTGGACTTTTAAGTTTAAAGAAAGGGACAATGTAGTTTGGAATAGTTCACATTTTTAGTTTGGAAAAAATAAACATTTGAGTTTTCTTTCTTATAACTGTTATAAGAAAGAAAACTCAAATGTTTATTTTTTCCAAACTAAAAATGTGAACTATTCCAAACTACATTGAACAATTCATTGAACATGAACAATCAAAATAGATTCAAAGTTATTTATTCATCTACTGAACAATGTTTTTAACCTCCCAGAGAGAACAATTGCAAACAAACAAAAGTACACTTGTGTTATAATATAACACAAGTGTACTTTTGTTTGTTTGCAATTGTTCTCTCTGGGAGGTTAAAAACATTGTTCAGTAGATGAATAAATAACTTTGAATCTATTTTGATTGTTCATAATTTGCACTAAAATGTATGAATCCATATTATTATAATAATAATAATAGGCTCCGATGGTGGGGGAGGATGCCGGTCAGACCTGGCAGACCCAAACGTATCGTGAGGGTCTGCTGGGAACGTCTGGCAGAGTCTCCCGTAAGACGGAGCTTTAACTCCCACCTCCGGGAGAGCTTTGAACACGTTCCGAGGGAGGCGGGGGACATGGAGTCCGAGTGGGCCGTGTTCCGCGCCTCTATTGTCGAGGCAGCTTATCGGAGCTGTGGCCGCAAGGTTGTTGGTGCCTGTCGAGGTGGCAACCCTCGAACCCGGTGGTGGACACCGGCAGTGAGGGATGCTGTCAGGCTGAAGAAGGAGTCCTATTGGGCCTTTTTGGCTTGTGGGACCCCGGAAGCAGCTGATAGGTACCGGCAGTCCAAGCGGCATGCGGCTCGGGTGGTTGCTGAGGCAAAAACTCGGGCGTGGGAGGAGTTCGGAGAGGCCATGGAGAATGACTTCCGTACGGCTTCGAGGCGATTCTGGTCCACCATCCGGCGTCTCAGGGGGGGAAAGAGGTACGAGACCAACACCATTTATGGTGGAGGTGGCGTGCTGCTGACCTCAACTCGGGATGTTGTGAGTCGGTGGGCGGAATACTTCGAAGACCTCCTCAATCCTACTGGCACGTCTTCCACTGAGGAAGCAGAGCCTGGGGACTTTGGGTCGGGTTCTCTGATCTCTGGTGCTGAGGTCGCCGAGGTGGTTAAAAAGCTCCGCGGTGGCAAGGCTCCGGGGGTGGATGAGATTCGCCCGGAGTTCCTTAGGGCTCTGGATGTTGTAGGGTTGTGTTGGCTTACGCGACTCTGCAATATCGCGTGGACATCTGGGGCAGTTCCCTTGGATTGGCAGACTGGGGTGGTGGTTCCCCTATTTAAAAAGGGGGACCGTAGGGTGTGTTCCAACTATAGGGGGATCACACTCTTAAGCCTCCCTGGTAAGGTCTATTCAGGGGTTCTGGAGAGGAGGGTCCGTCGGATAGTCGAACCTCGGATTCAGGAGGAGCAGTGTGGTTTTCGTCCTGGTCGTGGAACACTGGACCAGCTCTACACCCTCAGCAGGGTCCTGGAGGGTGCGTGGGAGTTTGCCCAACCAGTTTACATGTGTTTTGTGGACTTGGAGAAGGCATTCGACCGCGTCCCTCGGGGGGTTCTGTGGGGGGTACTCCGGGAGTATGGGGTACCAGGCCCTTTGATAAGGGCTGTTAGGTCCCTGTACGACCGGTGTCAGAGCTTGGTCCGCATTGCCGGCAGTAAGTCAGGCTCGTTTCCGGTGAGAGTTGGACTCCGCCAAGGTTGCCCTTTGTCACCGATTCTGTTCATAACTTTTATGGACAGAATTTCTAGGCGCAGCCAAGGTGTTGAGAGGATCCGTTTTGGTGACCTTAGAATCGCTTCTCTGTTTTTTGCAGATGATGTGGTCCTATTGGCTTCATCAGCTCGTGATCTACAGCTTTCGCTGGAGCGGTTTGCAGCTGAATGCGATGCGGCCGGGATGAGGATCAGTTCCTCCAAATCCGAGGCCATGGTCTTGAGCCGGAAAAGGGTAGCATGCCCTCTCCGGGTCGGGGAGGAGGTCCTGCCCCAAGTGGAGGAGTTTAAGTATCTCGGGATCTTGTTCACGAATGAGGGAAAACTGGGGCGTGAGATCGATAGGCGGATAGGTGCAGCGTCCGCAGTGAAGCGGGCGCTGTACCGGTCTGTCGTGGTGAAGAGAGAGCTGAGTCAAAAGGCAAAGCTCTCAATTTACCGATCGATCTACGTTCCCACCCTCATCTATGGTCATGAGCTTTGGGTTATGACCGAAAGAACAAGATCTCGGATACAAGCGGCTGAAATGAGTTTTCTCCGCAGGGTGGCTGGACTCTCCCTTAGAGATAGGGTGAGAAGCTCAGTCATCCGGGAGGGACTCGGAGTAGAGCCGCTGCTTCTCCACATCGAGAGGAGCCAGTTGAGGTGGCTCGGGCATCTGGTTAGGATGCCTCCTGGACGCCTCCCTGGTGAGGTGTTCCGGGCACGTCCCACCGGGAGGAGACCCAGAGGAAGACCCAGGACGCGCTGGAGGGACTATGTTTCTCGGCTGGCCTGGGAACGCCTTGGGATTCCCCCGGAGGAGCTGCTCCAAGTGGCTGGGGAGAGGGAAGTCTGGGCCTCCCTACTTAGGCTGCTACCCCCGCGACCCGACCCCGGATAAGCGGAAGAAGATGGATGGATGGATGGATGGATAATAATAATAAAATTTATGGAATGTTCTAAGAAAGTTCTAGCAGAACGTTCTCACCTAACGTTCTGAGAACCACGAGAAAACTCCACACCAGAACGTTCTCAGAACGTTAGGAGGGAACGTTCCCGTAACCTAAAAATAACGTTCTCAGAACGTTCTGAGAACGTTCTCAGAACGTTCTCACCTAACGTTCTCACCTAACGTTCTCAGAACGTTCTCACCTAACGTTCTGAGAACGTTCTCAGAACGTTCTACCTAACGTTCTGAGAACCACGAGAAAACTCCACACCAGAACGTTCTCAGAACGTTAGGAGGGAACGTTCCCGTAACCTAAAAATAACGTTCTCAGAACGTTCTCAGAACGTTCTTCTGTTACTTGGGAAGCAGTAAGGGATAGCTTGGAAAACCCAAGCCAGCCCTAACTAAAGGATTTATCAAAAAGTAAAGTCTTAAGCCCAGTCTTAAAACTGGACAATGTGTCAGCCTCACAGACAGAAACTGGAAGTTGGTTCCACAAGAGAAGAGCCTGAGAACTGAAAGATCTTCCTCCCAATCTGCTTTTGGAAACTCTAGGAACCACAAGTAAACCTGCACTCTGAGAGTGATAATTCAATAAATAAGGTAAAACTAAAAAACATCTATAAATCCACTTGTTACAGCCGCCATCACTGCCAGAAGCTTTCGCCGTGTAACGCAGTAGCGTTGCTCACTCTTATTCAGGATCCGGCTGTAGTACGCTACCACTTTCTCGCCATTGGGTCCAACCTGCAACAATACTGCTCCCAGTCCCACGTTACTGGCGTCTGTGTCCAAGACAAATGGCAGGTTGGGGTCTGGTCGGGCGAGGACCAGAGACTTTGTCAGGGGTCTGCGTAGAGTGTTGAATGCCTACTGACAGTCTTGGTTCCAGGTGAAGTCGCAATAGACCTTTTACCAGTTGACGTCATCGCGCATGCGCACTCGCATTTTTCGAGAATTAACCGGAAGCTAGGGCTAACGTCGGAGAGTTTTCATTACAGTCAACGGTCGTGCTGGGGAAATATGACTTTTATTGTGTTTATAATTGTTCGAGGCAACGTAAACGAGTAAAAGAAGAAGGTGAGACTTGTTCGTTTTACCAAGTCCCTCTAGGAAAGTCGAGTAAAGCGACTAAAAGAAGGAAGATGTGGCTTCAAGCGCTTCGCCGGCAGGACTTCACCCCGACACAAAACAGCAAAGTGTGTAATCAGCATTTTTTATCTGGCATGGCCAAACTCCGTGGATTACGTTCCTACATTACATCTTGGATATGGGAAACAGAGAACAACCTCCCGCAGCAGAACAACATGCTCCTGGACAGTTGATAAGCTAGCAGCTAGCTAGTTCTACTAGGCCTCGCTGTTGAAGTTTCAACCTGCGACATGCAAGGAGATTCTTCCTTCAACCCCCTGAAGAAATAACAGGTGAGTAAAATTTCATCAAACATGCAGCTCTATCAAAATGAACAGACCACTGCACTGTTAGCCTGTTATCATTTGAACTCTTTCTGGGTTGAAATAATGCAGTAGTTTCCACAAGACAAACATGTTTTTTTTAACATTATTTGAAGTCTGACAGCACTGCATCTGAAAACATTTTAGCCATTTCTCTGTTTCTGTAAGTTATTCGCACAGTTTTTCTGGGAACATCGGTGACATGCTATCACAGAAAAAAATAGCAATCCTGTCATCAATGTGTATAAGCATACAGTTTAACTATACACAAGACTGTTTTGTTTATTGTCAAATATGAATTAATACTTTCTTTGTTTTACAGCAGCAACTGGGTTTGATGTCAAGTCAGAGGTGGAGAAAAGAGGAGCTAGTCTCTAGTTTCTGCATCCAGGGCACACTGAGGAAGAGGTATGTATTGTACAAGGAGTGTTGTGGCCTTTTGTAGCACTATACTGTATTCAAAATAGTCCACACATCCCAAAACAGACATTGATTGTAGTACATTAAATTTAGAAATGAACACACCAACCTTTAAATATAAAGCAACTGTGCTCTAATTTGACTTTTAGTAAAGTGGAACTTTTGTTTACGGTAGTTAAATTTTTTAATCTGTTAATATACAAATGCTGTTTTAGTCACATTTTAGGATTTTGATGACTTAGCAACAGAACCCCATAAACATTAAACTGTCTAAAGTCTCCAAGTTGTCAGAGAAGGCATCATTAAAAAAATATATTAGCAGGTTACTTTCTGTCCTTGTAGGCTGCTGTCCTTTAACAAGTGAAATGACAAATACAAACACATCTTCTGGTATGTGTTGTTTCTGTTTGTGACTTATATAAATAATGTGTGTGTGCAACAATCGAATGTAATAATTGAATTAAAAATGAAGCCATTTCAGTAAAGCACCGTTTATTATCTTACCCAAAAAATCTGGTAGAAACATCTTGATAACGTGCAAACTTCAGCTGTATTTAATCAGTATCTTTAAACATCATATCAAAATGAGAAAAGTTTCTGTTGTAATCATCTTGACGTGCAGAAACAGCAGCATAATTTTTTTCTGTGTTTCAACCATTCTTCACTGCATGACTGTTTGCGTGTTTCTGCCTCAATTAAATCTGATTGTACTTGTGAGACATTTAAAGATGTTTTGAACTTCTGGCAGGACTCTCTGATGGTGTCGATGGAGACTGGACAGGGGCCGCGGTCGTCAGCGTCATCTGCCGGAGAGTCTGGATCGAGAACTGCAGGGGCATAGCATACCTCAAAAGAAAAAAACATGAAGCTTTCAAATGTAGACCAAATAAAGGAATTAAAGAAACATACAGATAAGCGTTAGTGGTTTTTAATGTTTACTACTACACCTGCAATAGGTCAAGAATGGCTCCACGCTCAAAATGTCCTTGTGAAGACCAGCAGTGATGGGCTCATCAGGATGTCGTGGGTCAAAACGCAGACTTCTCAACACAGATGGCATGCCTAAAATGACACCAACATGAAAAATGTGGTTGATATCAAACACATATTAGCAAATCTGTTTGTAGAAGTGTTTTTAAAAAAATGTCCAAAAACTATTCCAGATCTTACAATTGTAGAAAACATTTAAAACCGTACATATGTCATTGCATTTATTTCTTATCTAGTGCCACTAGAAAACAATTAACAATAATTAACACAATACAATAAACTACAATTGTACAATGTTGAATAGTTTTTTGACTGGAATAAGACAAAATAAGTGATATTGTATTATTCCAGTTGTTGGTGAAGTTTGACTGAATTCTGGGTATTTGTGTTATAAGCGTAATATGAAATTTCTTCAGGAACACTGATTAAACTCACTTTAAGACTTGCAGCTCATCCAAGTAGCAGGTGCAGTTCGTTTTTGGGCTGTCCCTTCCATGTACAAGGTAAACTGGGTGCAGGTTGGTTTTGAGTGTGTTTCCAACACCCCACAACTGATATTTCTCCATCTCAAACAACAGTGCAGCAACATGGTTGCAGCCACCTCCTTGTCTGCAAAAACAATATACAACCATATTGTATGTGTCATTATGGAAGTCACATGTAAAATATATTGTTTGTAATATATTTAAGATTTTCACACATTTAACTTTACGTCTAATAAAGTGTAAGCTGTATAAACAGCGTGTCAAAAGTGCAATAGTAAATACGTTATGAAGCATAATTGAATTTTCCTAGGAAAGCTAATAAATGTATCTCTTGGGATAGTTATTATTTTTCACATCACAACATCACCAATTGTCTCAGGTTGAATTTAAGACATAGTTTACAGAAATCAAATAAGAAATAAGGACGCTGTGAACATTTGTGTGACTCAAACGTCATGTTTTTGTTTACATACTGTGCTAATACTGACGGCTCTTATGAAGACATGGTGCTAGTTATAGCAACTAACAGAAGATGTTAAACCTGTAACAATAACCAAATCAGTCTAAATATCAGAAATATTGGCGTGAGAAATTTAAAACATGTGTGACTGACTCAAACGTCATGTTTTTGTTTACATACTGTGCTAATACTGACGGCTCTTATGAAGACATGGCACTAGTTATAGCAGCTAACAGAACATGTTAAACCTGTAACAATAACCAAATCAGTCTAAATATCAGAAGTATTGGTGTGAGAAATTTAAAACATTTATTTCTGACGCTTGGATATAAAGGTTGTTGACAACTACACAACAGTTAACTCACCCTGCTGGACGTTCGCTAAAAGCCTGAAGGATTTCCCCATTTTCCATCAGCGCACACAATCACCTCCTCTCGTATCCGCGGCACAATGTTCAGGCATTTTGACCAGTGGTTGTTCACTATTTTAAGAAAACAAGCTTCTAAATTACAACTCGCTATCATTACGAAGCTCCTCGGCTCCTTCCTACTAGCCCCAACTTCCGTTTTCGATTTGCCGCGGCATTTTGCCGTCCAATCAGAACGCTCGTTTCAGGCGAGCTTTGCGTGATGACGTCAACTGGTAAAAGGTCTATTTTTCTGCAACAGGCGGAAGAGTGGTGCAGCTTACTGCATATGCCACTTTTTGCCTCTATAACAACATCAACTACTACCTCATACATATACTGTGTACATTAACTCATACGCTGCTTTGCCACTTTGCAAATGTCAATGCTAGAAACCTTTAGTTTATTTTAGTTATACTTTTTATACTCTTTTTTTATACTAGTATGCAAAAACTCAGGACAGTATTATGTTCATTAAATGTTTAATGTTTTAGTTTTAGAGTTGGTGTAAATTTTCATACTCTTATACCACTATGCAAAAAACTCAGGACAGTGTTAGTTTTACTATTTTATGCTTATGTCTATTATTATATGTTTCAGTGTTTCAATGTTTAGATGTTTACTGTTGCACCGAGGGACTGAGAGAAACGCAATTTCGGTCCTGTGTATGTCCTGTACAGTACATATTGCAGATCTGACAATAAAGTTGACTTTGACTTTTGACTTTGACTATTGAGGAAAAGTCTTTCACAAATCTTCTGTAGTAGGAGGCCAGCCCAAGGAAGCTTTTGAGCTGGACTTGGTCTGTCGGAGTGGGCCAGTCCTTAATTATGTGGACCTTTTCCTCCAAAGTGCTGACACCCTCACAACCCAGCTTGTGGCCCAGAAATTCCACCTCCCTTCTCGTGAGGTGGCACCTGTCTGGGTGTAGCTTCAGGCCTGCAGCAACCACTCTCCCCAGCACCTGTTTCAGGGAGTCCAGAGCAGCATTAAAGGAGCTTCCGTGCACCAGGAGGTCATCCAGGTAGACCAGACACTGCTGTCGTGGGACCCCAGCCAGTACCCTGTCCATAAGTCTCTCAAAGGTGACAGGAGCCGAACATAGGCCAAAACTTAGTACTCTGAACTGCCACAGTCCCCTGTTGGTGCAGAAGGCTGTCTTGGGTCTAGACTTTGGTGACAATGGCACCTGCCAGTATCCACTTCGTAGGTCCAGGGTGGAGAACCAGGAAGAACCTGCTACCAAATCCAGAGATTTGTCGATTCTGGGAAGGGGGTAAGAATCCTGTTTGTGATATTATTGAGGGGTCTGTAGTCTACACAAAAGCGCATCCTTGTGCTGTTTTTCTTGGGTACCATCACCACATCAGAGGCCCACAGGCTGTCAGATGGCTCTATGATGCCTGTCTCAATCATCTCACACAGTTCTCTGTCAGCAACCTCCTGGAGAGCTAAGGGAAGGTGGCGAAGATACACTTTAATAGGATGAGCATCCCCAGTGTCAATGGTGTGCTCCACCAAGTGTGTCAGACCCACTTCGTTCTCTTTAAGTGCAAAAGTGTCCTTAAACTCCAACAGCACCTGCCATAGATTTTCCTGTTGCTGATGAGTTAGCCCCTCACTGTTCTTGGACCAGATTTCTCTCACTGCAGACAACCTCTCCTTCTCTTCAGTTTGATGTTCAGCTGGTGGCAGTGCCAACGTCTCTGAGGTGTAAGCAGCTACTGCTTCAGGGGCTGGGCATGACGAAGGGGAGACAAGCTGCACGCTCCTCCCTTCAGGCAGTATCAGGGCACCCCTGCCTAGGTCAATCACACCACCAATGGCTCGTAGAAAGTCCAACCGAAGGATGCATGTGTCCTGCATGTTTGCCACCCAAGCAACATAAGGCACAGCGAGATCTCCCACCTTAAACTGGAACACTCCCCTCCCTCTTATGGGGGCTAGGTCACCAGTCACTGTCTTAAGCTGCACATCAGTTGCCTGCACAGTAGCTCCAGTAGGGATGATGTCAGGTCGCTCAAGTGTTGTGTTGGATCCTGGGTCCAGGAAATGCTGTACAAGGCACCTCGGCGACCACCACTGGAATGTGGCAAAAGTGGCCCACTTGTGTCCAGCCCACAGCAATGATGGTGCCTGGTGGAGATGGTGCTAGGCTGGGGGTGTTGGTCTCACAGGCCCGTGCACACCCACCTACATGGACCCTTGGGCGTTTCCGGCACGGCTGCAAACCTGGGACACTGCCTGATGAGGTGGCCCGTTTGCCCACAGCCCCAGCAGCTCTGTGGTCGACGGCGTGGCCAACTTGGGGAGCAGATGACTGAAGAGCAGCGGTCTGCATCATACTGAGTTGTCCCCTTGTCCTTCCCAGCTGCTCGACCGGAGCTGAAAGTACTCTTACGATTGGTGCATCCTCAGCTCCACCAATGGATCCTGTCAGCATCTCCCTTTCTAGCGCCAACTCTAGGGCTGCCCCAAGCGTTTCTGGACGTGCCAGCTGAGTCTGGATACTGAGCTCTTTGGGACTGAGGGCCTGCAGGAACTGATCACGAGTGAGCTCTGCCTGCACTGCAGGTGTTATGTTGTCATAAGCCCTCCTGCAGAGACACTCAATGGGCCAGAATACGAAGGCAGGCAAGCAAGCAAGTTCTTTGGGTTTTTTAATTTGTGCAATTCCCCACTTGAAAGGGATAGCCTCTACATTGAAGTCTTCAACTGGATTTCACTCATTGATTGGCCTTTAATTTAGTTGATCCACATTTATTGACATTTTGTGGGTACTTGTAGGCAGTTAGTCAGGCAGTTAGATACAAGATACAAGAGCTTTTATTAACATTGCACCAGTTCTCACCAATACAACGTGATCATGTATACACAGTCATCCAGAAGAGGGGTAGAGAATGTAAAGCTGCTGCTTATTCAAACACATGACATGTTCTTCAGCGCGGCCTCTCTCATCCGTCTCGGGATGAAGGTCAAAGGTGTGAAAAAAGGTAAGTAAACATGGGGGTTACAGCATTAGTATTAAAAAAAATGTATCACATTTTGTCTGCAAGACACCGCATGACACAGTAAAAACCATACCATAAGCACATAAGGACAGTTACATGTTGCATGTTGAGACAGAGGCAGGGAGGATCTGTCCATGATACATTCCGGATGCCTCCGATAACGCTCATAGAAAAGTTCTCCGGGGGGGTAGCAGACAAGACAAACAGCAGCTATTTTTTCCACAGTAAGCACATCTCAGGAGAGATTAGATATCCAGCCTTTCCCAAGGCTGTTTCCAAGGGAGTCAGATATGAATTAACAAATATTTTCACATCAGGCACACATTGTAATTTCTGTGGCCTTCAGTCTGTAGGGGCGATTCTGTTTCAATCCAATTCGGGACTTTTTCCACTGATCCAAGCTCTGACCTCAGATGTTGACCACAGCTGACCAGAGTCCCAATCCGAGGGTGATCTGTTCACCCTCTGGATAAGCTCGCGCTGATTTCTGATGTTGACCACAACGTCCAGAGTCCAAATCCGTGGGTGATCTGTTTCACCCTCTGGATAAGCTCACAAACAGCTGATTTCTCGAGGTCACGGCGCAGACCAGACGTCGGGTGCTCCAGGCAGTTAAGTCCTGCTGAAGTCTCCCTCATTTTGCGATAGACCAGTGCTCCACAAACGCCAAAAAAGCAAAGCGCTGCCATCATAATCCAATATAATCCAAGATTCTTCACCTCCACAGAGCACTCCCAGGAATCCACGGAATCCATGGCGGAATCCATGGCGTATCCTCCGTCACTCTGTGAGGGTGGGAAGGCTCCCCTTGTGCCGTTCCTTCTGTAGAGATCTTGTTTGTAGAATCGAATGCCCAAACCTCCAATCCATCTTAATTTGCGTTCGAGGTGCTTAGCTGAGGAGCTGCCAGCAGCAGGGGGGGGGGAAGGACAGGAGAGGGAAGAGGTTGCGACTGCCTCCGTCGAGAGCGAAGTTGAAAAGTTAGTTAGTTAGCTGCAGTTAGCTGAAAAACCTCAAAAGAAAAATACAAATGCAGCTATTACTTGCTTAAATTAACACAAAATAAACTTATTGTGGCATTATTTTCAGCATTTTTTAACCAAATAATTAGCATATTTTACCAAAAAGTTTGTTCATTATATTCTCATAGTCAAAGCATTTTAGTCAATATTTCTAAATCACATGAATAAATAAATAAATAAACAAACATATTAATGGGATAATTTCAACAACTCAGTTTTAAATACATTTTTGGATAAATATTTTCCCTAGACAAATCACCTAGTGTTTTATCAACATATCTCTACCAAACCATAAACATTGAACTCCAAGTGTATTTTTTTCTTTTTTCTTTTCTTTTTATACCAACTAATTTAATTACAAAAATACTCAACCACGTGAAACATTAAACTACTCAACACTACAATCAAGAGTCTATAAAAAGTCCATGCACTGCTTTGGTAAATTTGATAATCAATCAACAGCAATATGGTGCTTACCGGCTGTCCTTCACAGGTTGTAGTAGACTTTGTTTGCACAGTTATGATTTCAGGTGAGCTACAAGCACTGCTTACCCTTCATGCTGCAGTCTCAGTCCAAACAAAAGTGACAGATCTGTCACTCCAGAAATACCTGCATGCTTTGATTGCCTAGATTGGTCCCACCTGGTCTTTCTCACTGAGCAGCAGAGAGGAGTGACAGGGAGGAGCAGCAGCCAGGTAGTTTGCCAGAACACCTCCCACTCGATCTTTCCACGTAATCGCTGGAAAGATCGCAGAATCAATTACAGCAAACTACATGTCAGATCTAGACTTGTTCCTCCACTGGCAACAGAACAACCAGGCGTCGAACATCTCTGTGCAAGACTGTCGTTTGGGCAGTTTCTTCCAGGGCTCTGGTCTTAGGCTGTCTTGGTGTGTGTCTTGTCACAGGGATGCAAGAGTTTTGGACTACAGCCAAACAATATCTCCAACAGTGACGTTTCGGTGTGAAGTGTGCCATTTGCTTCTCACAAATAAGTTTGGAGAAATTCAATCCTATTAGCAACGAAAGCCCGGAACCCATAGCTCTCACGCTGGATGGCTCCAAGAATTGTTTGGCTGTCCAGAAAATGGTACCACTGGCTGACCTTGATCTGCGTGTGCAGCTCAAAATATTTTTTAAGACGGCTTGCAAAAACTGCACCACAAAGCTCTGCTTTGACTGCATCTCCTTTCTGGTCTAGAGGGGTCAGTTTTGCTTTTGACTCCACTAGTCGAACTGTTACTTGCTTGAAGTAGTTCCACCGTAGGAAGAGAACAGCACCGTACGAATTTTCACTGCCGACTGAAAAGGTGACTGCAATGGGTTCAGTTGTAGCATCTGGAGGAGTAAGGGCTCTTGGGAACTTTATTTTACTTAGCTGGACGTACTCTTCAAATAGATCCACTGCATCTCTGTGGAGTTCATCAGATAAGGCAAGGTCCCATGTATCTTTGACAATGTCACACCTTGGTTTTGCCTCCTGGAATGCTCTTTGAACCAAGATGGTTCCTTTTTGTTTTGCTGGTGTAGTCAAGCCGATTGGGTCGTATAAACCAGCAACTTGACTCAACAGTTCACGTCTTGTCAATGGGTCTGGTGTTTTCATTCGTACTTCTTCCAGCAGTAAATCATGGCAGAGTCTCAATTTTTTCTTCCGCTTTGAGAAGTTGATTTTTTCCATGACGTACAACTTGTCCTC
>JBBPBX010094102.1:0-13432 GCA_038048925.1 Garcialebias charrua
AAAATAAAACCACAATTAAAACATGCACTTTCAACAGTGCATGCTGAGCTAAAGGATACACACTCTCATACATACAGCAGTGGGATCACACTCATTTTGTTTTAGTTAATTCCTCTATTCCAATCCAAATACAATGCATCTTTATTTATAAAGCACTTTAAAACAACACCATTGACCCAAGTGCTGGACACTAACACATACAAGCATAAAAACTGGAAAGAGGCTGTACTCTGTTCCACTCAAGTTCAAGGTTCAAGTATCTTTATTGTCATTCACATCACACGTGGTACATGAGGTGAAATGAAATTATGTACACAGGGTCCCAGTTACACCCAAAAATAGCAAAAATACAAAGTATAAAAAGAAACAGTATGCAAGGATCTAAAATATACGCTGAACACTAATATTGTAAAATAATATGTGTATTAAACATCAGCCTGAACATGAGTCTGTGGTGAACAGATGTGTATGAATACAGCAGCATGAGATCAGCAGCATTGATAATCAGCAGCACAGATAATCAGCAGCACAGATAAGTCACATATCCCCAATTAAAGTGGCATTACAGTGATTTTTTTTTTCTTCCTTTAAGTGATCATCCTGGTTAGAGATTCATGAGTCTAACAGCTTCAGGGTAGAAGCTGTTCCTCAGTCTAGTGGTTCTACACTTAATGCTCCTCAACATGCAGCCTGAGGGGAGCGGGACAAAAAGTGTGTGTGCTGGGTGAGTGGAGTCCTTCATGATGCAGGTGGCCCTCTTACGGCATCTGGAGGTGTAGATGTCTGTGATGGTGGGGAGACTGACTCCAACATCATCTGTGCAGCCTTCACCACTCTCTGCAGAGCTTTTCTTTCTGCAGCTGTGCAGCCTCCATGCCACACGTTGATGCTGGAGGTATTGTCCTGGATGACGGCAGCCTGCATTTGGCAGCCATCATTGGTGGGCTTACTTATAGGTCCTCATCTCATCAGCCAAATTGTTTTCTCCATGTTGATGAGAAAGTAGCCTATTACACTTTTAGAAGGAAAACCTGTTCCTGACTCGTGTCTATGCTGATGCACCTCCTTCTTGGAGGTCTTGGGCAGCGCTGGAAGATGCTCTGCCAGGTGGCTAAATTTTCTCACTGGGTGTACTTCAAAGTTCATTAGAGTGTAACATGGATGGGCAAGATTGGAAAGCCCTAACCCGATCTAGAGTGGTGCTTATTGAACTTTTATATTGGTCATGGATTGTTCCTAAAAGATGTCTCCAGATGTTTATAGTACAAACACCTACATCTCAGTGTTGTAGTTGGGTGATCAGATCTGCATTCACATGTCTTGGGCATGGTTGCAGATTAAATGTCCTTGAAATAACTATTTCCAATATTTAACAATTACAATAAAATAGTTTTTGTGTACAATTTCTTTTATTCCTTGCATCAAACTATTTGTGAACAGACTAGATCAATTTATAGATAAACAAAATAGTCTAAGTAACAGTCAGTATGGGTTTAGTGGCTCTCATGGAATTAATGGAACAAATAACTACTGCTGACGATCAAAAGCAATATTGTGTCAGTATATTTGTTGATTTAAAAAAAGCATTCAATACTATTGATGACCCTATTCTCCTTGAAAAATTGAACAAATATGGTATTAGAGGACCAGCATTACAGTGGGTATCTAGCTATTTGAAATATAGGAAACAATTTGTACAAATAAATGATGTAAGATCTGACCTCTGTAATATCACATGTGAAATTCCTCAAGGCTCTGTACTTGGACCAAAGTTATTTATTTTCTATGTGAATGACTTGGTAAATGTGTCAGGACTCCTTAAATGTGTACTTTTTGCAGATGATACAACATTTTTTTGTTTGGGTAAAGATATAGAACAGATGTTGAAATTGATAAAGACAGAATTTGTCAAAATACAAACTTGGTTTAAATTCAAATTATCATTAAATCTAGATAAAACTAATTACATGATATTCAGTAATAAAAAGAAAACTGTTGATGTTCCACTCAAAATTGAGGGTGTTGAGATTTGTAGAGTGAGTGAGGTGAAGTTTTTGGGTGTTATCATTGATGACAAACTGACATGGAAACAACACATAAATTCTGTAAGAATAAAAATAGCTAAATTGATTGCAGTACTGTACAAAGTCAGAGACCTATTAAATGATAAAGCTCTGTATTTGTTGTATAACACAATCATGGTTCCACACTTAATCTATTATATTGAAAACAAAAATTAAAACAAAAATAGGCTTTGTAATTGTTTTACACGCCTTCCCCCAAGGCGTGTAAAACAATTACAAAGCCTATTTTTGTTTTACAGAAAAGAGCTGTAAGAATTATCACTAGAAAACATTACCGTCATCCATCAAGCACATTATTTTATCAACTGAAGTTATTGAAGTTCCATGATTTGGTAGACTATAATATTTTATCAGTTATGTATAGGGCTCAAAATAATGCATTACCTTTAAATATCCAAATGCATTTTGTTAAAAGACAAAGTTGTTATAATCTTAAGGGGACAGAGATATTTGTAAAACCACAATTCAGAACTAGTTTGAAGGGACGTTCTACCTCAATCCAGGGAATTAGATTATTGAATGGTTTGGAGAATGAAGTTAAAAATGCCAAGTCAATGTGTACATTTAAGAAAATGATCAAAACTAAATTGTTAAAATATATATATGAAGTAGCGTAATGTGTATTGTATTAGTTAGAAAATTAGAAAGAGCTATTCATTTTGTTCTGTTACTGGAAGATTATCATTGTTTGAACTGATTGTTTGAAAAAAGGGTCATATGTAATACGATTTTTTCTTCTTTCTGCTACCTTTCAATTGTATATTTTGTATGTTATCGTTTATGGGATTGTTTTGTATTGTATTTATTTTTAAATGAACACATTTTATAAATAAATTAAAAAAGACATTTTGCTGCAATTTGTTAATTATACAGTACATTGAAATATTTTAATGTAAAGTGTCACCTGTGTCCACCTGTCTTACCTTTGAGTAATTCATTCATTGCTTTTTAGTTTCACTCGTAAAGGACTTTGAATAACACCCTCAAGATCTGTCTTGTTTTAAATATGAAAGTCAGGGTGCAGCAGCAACAGCGGCGCTTCAGCCTCAAAGGCTTTTCTGAGCTCTGAACTTCCTGTTTTCAGTTCAATTAAATTATGATATGGGGTAAAAGAACTCTCTACACAGATGGATAATAGAGCTGTTCAAACTGAGTGAGAAAAGAGAATAAAAGATGGAGCCAGCTTGAATGCCATGCAGAGCAGAAACTAATGAGAGAGTTAGACACAAACTATTGACTGTACACGAAGGGAAAGGAAAACACAACAGACAGAAAAATATTTAGCTCGCATCATGAAAAGCATTTCTTTTTCTAACTGGCATCTTGATAAAACACAACTTTCTTCATTTTTTGTTTAGATGAAAAGTATTGTATAGGCTATGGCCTCACAGCACTACAGGAAACTATACCCAAAGGAAAAATTAACCATTAACAATTTTAAAAGTAAAAAAAAAATGTTTGGATTAGCTCATTCAGATCTCATGCAATATATACATGCTGTAGTGGACAGTTTTCGGTTTTCCAAAAGGTATTTAAGTTTTAGAAAGCTTTTAAAAATATAGTTTTGAGTCAAACTAGATTAAACATGGTGTGACTAATACAAAGCTGCTGTATAAGTTACCTTCTGTTCTTTTCTGTACAATCCTGTATTATTTTTCCACTAAAGATGGCAAATTTCCCACACATCTTCCAACAGTGAGTAACTAAATCCGTTGCCTCACAGCTGATTAACTTTTGTAGTTAATCATACTCAAGATGGCGAACACCGCTAATCAACGTTAGCAAATATCCTGATGCATGCTCAATAATCCAGGTAGAAAAATCTAAAAAAGTTAAGTCTGGTCCTCTGGACATTCAAAAAAAGAAAACAAATTGTCACACTGCCATCTCTCCAAGACATTTCTAGTCCTCCACTGGTACGTATTTCATCAGGTCCTACTGCCTTCCCCTTCTTCATTCTTTTCAGAGCTTTCCAAACTTCACCTTCACTAATCTTTCCCATTTCCTTGTCCACAGTTTCTATGACCTCTACTCTTCTTTCTCTTCATTCATTAGCTCCTCAAAGTACTCCTTCCAACTTTCCATAACACTCTCCTCACTGGTTAGAACATTACAATTCCTGTCATTTTTCTTATTGGCTAACCTCTTTCTTTAAATAGCTTCCTGCATGTCACTTTTCCACCACCAGATTTTCTTATCATTTATTCTACATTATGTCCAGATAACACACCAAGTACCTTCCTGCCTGTCTCTCTGATTTCAGTTGATATAGTAGTCCAGCCATCTGGTGTCACAACCTTACAGTCTCCAATCTCCCTCAGGTTTCCTCTTCTACACAGAATGTAGTCGACCTGTGTACTCCTTCCTCCACTCTTATAGGTCACTCTATGTTCCTCCCTCTTTTGGAAATAGGTATTGACTATAGCCATTTCCATTCTCTTGGCAAAATCCACCACCATCTGTCCTTCCTGGTTTCTTTCCTTGACACCAAACCTACCCATCACTTCCTCATCCCCTCTGTTTCCTTCACCAACATGTCCATTCAGGTCTGCTCTGATCACTACTCTCTCCTCCCAGGGAATACTCTCCAGAGACCGGGTGGATGAGTATGGAATAAGAATGTCCTTTAGATAATCTGGTGAAGTTCCGTGTAAGCATTGATGTGTAATGAGAGCAGTTTTGTACTGAATTCTGTAGGCGACAGGAAGCCAATGAAGGTTATGGAGAATGGGTGTAATATGTTCAAATTTACGAACTCTCAACAAAATCCTTGCTGCACTGTTTTGAATATATTGAAGCTTCTGAAGGTATTTGCCAGGGATTCCAATAAACAGGGAGTTGCAGTAGTCGAGCCTGGAGGAGACAAAAGCATGGACGAGCTTCTCAGCATCGGAAAAAGTTAGGGATGGGCGAAGTCTGGAGATGTTTCGAAGATGGAAGAAGCAAGTTTTAAACAGAAGCTTAATGTGATTTTCAAATGTAAGATGAGAGTCCATTTTTATTCCAAGATTTGTAACAGAGGTGGAGAGGGGGATGTCTTGTCCAGAAAAGGAAATTGTTGTTATAGTAGATGTTTGTACCTGGTGAGGGGTGCCAATCAGTATGGCCTCAGTCTTGGAGCAGTTTAATTGAAGAAAGTTCTGATTCATCCATGCCCTTATTTCCTCCAGGCAGGCAGAGAGGGCAGTGAGTGAAGATGGAGATGACAAGGTGGAAGATGAGGATGCTCCAGTCCTGATGTAAAGCTGTGTATCGTCGGCATAACAGTGAAAAGAAATGTTGAACTGATTAATAATTTGACCTAAAGGCAGCATGTAAAGGGAAAACAGCAGGGGCCCCAGAACTGACCCCTGAGGGACACCACAGGAGACACAGACTGTCTGGGACGTGGCGTTGCCAAGACTAACACATTCCAGCCTATTGGAGAGGAAAGATTTGAACCAGTCCAGGACAGTGTCACAGAGACCGACCTCCACATGAAGACGGTGGAGGAGGATACTATGGTCCACAGTGTCGAAGGCTGCAGTGAGGTCAAGGAGGACAAGGATGGAGGGAGAACCAGTGTCAGCAGCCATGAGGACATCATTGGTAACTCTCAGCAATGCAGTCTCAGTACTGTGAGCTGCTCTGAATCCAGACTGGAACTTCTCATACAGGGAGTGTTGCTGTAGGTGGTCCTGCAGCTGAGCAGCAACTGCTTTTTCCAGCACTTTAGACAGAAATGGGAGGTGTGAAATTGGGCGGTAATTAGAAAAAATGTCGGGATCCAAATTAGATTTTTTCAGAAGAGGCCTAATGATGGCAGTTTTTAGAGGCAGTGGAACATGACCAGATTGTAGAGACTGATTTATTATTTGAGTGATTAGTGGGCTTATTGCAGAGTGATTGGATTTTATGAGAGACGAGGGGAAGGGATCCAGGGCGCAGGATGAAGGCTTCATTTTCTTGATGATGGCCTCCACCTCACTCTGAACAACTTCATCAAAGCTGTTTAGGGTCCCAGAATGCAGACGGGTAGATGGCACACTGAGAACAGGGAGGTTGTGGAGCTGAGATCTGATAGTGTCAACTTTGTTTTTAAATGACGAAAGGAACAGGTCGCATTTTTGAGCAGAGTCCTCAGGAGTTTGTTTAATGGGATTAAGCAGACGAGTTATTGTGGAGAAGAGCTGTTTAGAGTTTCCAGGGCAGGTGTTGATGATGTTAGAATAATATTTGGAGCGTGCTTCTTTAAGAGAATAGGCGTACGCTTTCTGATGTTCTTTATATGCCTGCTTATGTACAGAGAGACCAGATGATTTTACACGTCTCTCAATAGCACGGCCAGTTGCCTTCATCTTGCGCAGCTCACCAGTGTACCAGGGGGCTGAACGGGAGAAAGACACCAGTCTTGACTTCAAGGGGGCGTGTAGGTCCAGGAGCTCCCGGAGAGATTGGTTGTAGTAATCCACAGAGTCATCTGCAGATGAATGATTGACAGCGGTCAGGGCGTGAAGATCAGCAGACAGAACATCAGGGGAAAAGTCACGGAACTGGATAGGTCGTTTTGGGTTTGAAGCAGGCGAAGTTGAAGGCACTTCCAGGGAGATGACCCTGTGGTCTGAGACACCCAGGTCATATACAGATAAGTTATTGATGAGTACAGTGTCTGTAATCACCAAATCCAGAGTATGCCCCCTGTTGTGCGTAGGGGCGTCAACGTGTTGAGTGAGATTAAGAGAGTCCAAAAGAGACAAAATCTGTTGCCAGAGGTGAAGAAGAATTGTCCATGTGGATATTTAAGTCGCCAAGAAAAATGGTCTTCACAGGGGAGGTGCAGAAAAAAGTGAGGAGGTCATGTATCTCTGAGTTAATGAAACATGCGGTTTGGGAGGCCTATAAATTAATATAACATTCATCAGAAGTGGGGCTTTGAAGCTGAAGGCCAGACATTCAAAAGAAAAAAAGTCCTGAGAAACCAGATGAAACAATTTTAAATTACTGCGATAAATTACAGCCAGACAACCACCACGGCCAGTGCTGCGGACTCTCTGCAGATAACTGTCCAGAGGGACAAGCTTCATTTAGAGAACTGAACACATCTGGTTGATGCCAAGTTTCTGTGAGGCACATGAGGTCCAAGTTCTTCTCCAGAATGTGATCAAATAATTTGGTCTAATTATTTGACTTCATCAAATAATTTGGTCCAAATCAAATTAACTACAAATATCGTGAGTTGGACCTGATTTATCGTCTTTTCTTGGGAGGGCTCAGTAAGAGTGGCCAAGCTGAACCAGTCATAAAGACATTCATGCTTGGCTTCTCATTTCTGCCATGTTTCATAAAACTTTGAATGCACCATTTTATTTAATAAAGTACAAAACTTTAACATTACTTTCATCGTGTCATTTTGATAAATCTTTATCTGTAACTGGAGCTCAGTATGTTTTAAAAATTTGGAGCTTTTAGCTAACAAATTCTTTTTATTGCAACGTTACATCTTTCATCCAAATGACTTCATCAGTCCGAGGAGCCAAAATTAAAACAGCACCTTCTCAGAAAGTGTCAGCCAGTTTGGTGGTGCTCATGTGGTTGTTGTAGTCCGCCCTCTCCCCTGTTTCCTCCCAGAAACCATCCAGAGGACCTGACTTAACTTTGTTAGATTTTTCTACATGGATTATTGAGCATGAATCAGGAGATGTGGAGCTTTTAGCTGCTCGTCTCAGCTAGTGATGGAAGCAGATTTAGAAAGTGAATTGAATTAGTTGTAACTGCGTGAGACTGGATGGAGCGCAAGTGTGTGAGTCTAAACTGGGAATGTGCAGTGCATTGTCGAAGACTGAATCTGCAGAAACCATGTTCAGCTAATGTGATTTAGCATGCCTCTAACATAAAAAAACATGTAAGGTTTAGATTTGCAGTTGATTTTTTGAATTTCACACGAGGTCAATGCAGCGTTTTGTGTGCTGCTTTTTGCAAAGATTAACAGTCGAGCATTGCTGATTAAAATAATATAATGTACAACATATGAACAAGCTGTAGTTTTACTTTGATGTACAGTATTGTGCTGTGAGTTTAATTTGGCATCTCAGACACTAGTATGGAACCAGATGTGATGCAGAAATGTCATGAAAAGTGGGCCAGTGTGTACATATAGATAAACAACAGCCTGAGGTTACCTTCAGCTCCTATTGGTTTAACTTTGTTACAGAAGACAGTTCACACTACAGTGGGTGGTGTGGAATTGTTCCATTTAAATGTTATCCATTCAGTTCTGCTCTTGTCATTTTCATAAATGGGATTTTGTGAATTTAATACTCATAATTTGCATTTCCTTTGCTCTATCAACTCCTCAGTCAGCAGTCTGATGGGACTTTCAATTAGAGCTAGTTCGACATTAAAACGGTGTCCGCTTTATTTATCCCCGCCTTTAGATGATCATTTTTCATGTAATGTCGATTTTATGCGCGGCAATTAAAATTTCTGTCCGCCGAAGCAGCATGCAGGAACAAAAAAAGCTAACGAGATTGTCTCGTGCTCTGCAGCGGAGCCCTATCTCCTCACACACAAGTTATCTTTCAAATAATGTTGAGGTACGGTGGAAAATCTTGATAAAAGACGAGCGCAGTCATTTTGCAGCTTGTTTCACATATCCTAAAATCTCATTTAAAGACTATGTTTAATATTCTCAGGGAAAGATTAAGAAAAATAAAAAGGTAAATAGGCAAAAGACAACAAATCAAAGTAAATAAAATATGTACACATAACTGGAAGTATGAATCAGTAGTTTGGATGGATGAAGCTGAACACTAATGGATGTTTTCAAGCTTTTTTCTCAACAAATTTGAACAAAGAGAAGCACAGTGGCACAGTTGGTAGAGCTGCTGCCTCTCAGCGAGCAGGTTGCTGGTTCAAATCCCAGCCTGGGACCTTTGTGAGTGTAGTTTGCATGTTGTCTTTGTGCATGCGTGGGTTTTCTTGAGGTACTCCGGTTTCCTCCCACAGTCCAAAAACATGCATGTTAGACTGATTGGTAACTCTAAATTTTCATTAATGAAAAGTGCGTTATAAATTGAATTCATTATTATTATTATTATCATTATTATTAAATTGCCCATAGGTGTGAGTGAGACAGTGAATGTTTGTCTCATTTGTCCCAGTGTGTCCCTATGGTGGACTGGAGACCTGTCCAGGGTGTCCCCCACCTCTTGCATAGTGATGCCCACCGGTGACCCTCGTGACCCAAAAAGGAAGAAGCAGATAAAAAAACCATGGATGGATGGAATTTGAACAATTTCCTTTCAGATTTTTTTAAAAGATGTGACAGACATTACTCCACAGAAACATTGTTTATGGACTCAGATTATAATTCTTCTAGTTTAACTAACCTATAATAGTAGTGTTTGTGGAAACGCCATGTTTATTTAAATGAATTACATATGTGAAATGTTTCAATCTAGTAGGCCATTTTTTTCTCATCTTAATAATAATAATAATAATGAATTTAATTTATAACGCACTTTTCATTATCATCTTGTCTAAAGGCAGACTTATATTTGATGTTTAAATTTAGCTTTATGTGTTAACTCCAAGAAAGATAAATCAGGTCCTCTGCACGGTTTCTTTGTGTTGAAACGTTTCATCTTTCATCCAAAAGACTTCATCAGTCTGAGAAGCCGCAACAAACTCAGTCCCAAGCACACTCACATAGTGGGCTAACCAGTTTGATGGTAAGATGGTTTCTGGAGTCTGCCTTCTCCTCCATCGACTCCTCTGAGACAGCCATGGCCAAAGTGATTCAAAACATCAAAGTTCATGCTCAATAATCCAGGTAGAAAAGCCAACAAAGTTCAGTCAGGTCATCTGGACGGTTTCTTTGTGTTGAAACGTTTCATCTTTCATCCAAAAGACTTCATCAGTCCATGGCCATGGCTGCCTCAGAGGAGTTGATGTGGGAGAGGGTGGACTCCAGAAACTATCTCATTAAAATCAAACGGGGTGGCCCACTATGCGGCTCCTCAGACTGATGAAGTCCTTCGGATGAAAGACGAAATGTTTCAACCAAAATAAACCGTCCAGAGGACCTGATTCAACTTTGTTGGATTTTTTTTACCAGGATTATTGAGCATGAACTTTGATGTTTAAGTGTTAAAACTTCCCCTTTGACCCCTTTCAGTCAAATGTAAGCCTAAAGATCCATTTAATCCAATAAACGGCCACATCTGAGCTCACACACCTCTAAGTTTTCTCCATGTTGTTGACTACATAAAAGTAGCATGAACCTAATTTCCTGTTTGAATGAACTTGTATATGTCTCACACCCCTGAATAAAACGACTCTTCACTCCATTTTGACTGATTCCATCAGAAAGACAAGCAGCTCTGCGTTAATAATTTATGAACAACTCATTTTTGCTTCCTTCACATCTCATCTCCAAAGTTACTTCACGTGAGCAAGTGATGCACATGTTGAGGTGCACTGAAGGATTCTCAGTTATTTTTACTCGTAACTTATTGTTGTAAGTAAAGAATGGATAAAGTCTGTTGGAAGTGATCTAATCTTAGAAGCAGTTCAGTGTTTTGTTTAGTGGGGGTGTGCGGAGGATTGACGGTCAGTATTTTACCTGCAGCAAATTGCTAAATAATAAGATTAAATATCCTAATTAAGAACAATCCTTGTTTGAGGAATTGAAGATTAATTAACAGCAAACTGTTACTCGGTGGAGGGTTTTATGTAAGAGGTTTCAACTTCCTGCTTTGAAAAGAAAACTGAGCTCACATACAATGGAAGTAAATGAGAGTTTGGTGTGTTCACTTTGCCCTCAGAGAAGTTTAAAGAAAAGCAGCAGTCTTATGGAAGGGAAAGACACAAAGGGTGCAAAACAACAAAAGTGCATATGCTTTGATGCATAAAACTGATTAAAGGTAAGTATGGTTTGTGGGAATACAAAGAGTTTATTTAAATACATTTCTGAAAGTTTAGACAGCTAAAAGGTAAAGTGATAATCATGCTCAAATTTAAACACAACATCAAATCGTTCAATAAGTAGTTTAATTTAAACCATGATTGTGATGAATATGTAAATATTATCAAAATGCCAGCTGAATTACGTGAAGTTTCATTGACTGACGAGGACTGGGTTTTTTTTCTTACGTTTTGCAAAAAGTCAAAGCAGATTGTTCTTAATCGAGCTGCTGTTTTGTTTTCAAAGCTGTGGGACGAGGAACAGTTTGAAACGTAAAGTATACCAGGCAAACTGTGATAATGGTGCTTTGATCTACTGGTAATTATTTTTACTTTTCTTTCTTTCAGCTGCTCCCTTCTTCAGGGGTTATCACAGAGAACTAACTCGCACAAAGACTTAAGGCTGAGTTAGACTTTCGCTTTGGTCCGCAGGCTGGAGCGCGCGCGCCGCGCGTGCACACAGCCGTGCGGCGAAATGCGTTTACAGTGTCGCCTCTGTGTTTATGGTTGACGCACAGCGGCGCATGGCAAAGTGCTGTTCTTTTACGGACCAGCAGGAGGCAGTACCCTCTAAAACCTGTGCATATGTTGCAAGAAAGGTGTAGAAGAAGAAATCAACCGTAGAAGAAGAACTGTTTGACGTCACACAACAAAAACAAATAGCTTTCTGCTCGCGTGCTGAACTGTTGTCTTTATTTGCGGTTTTAATGCATGGAGTCAGCGGAGGAGAAAGCGATCACGTGACTTTTGGCGAAAAAACAAAAGAAAAGTCCGACTCCAGATCAGGAATGAAGGAGAATTTAATACATTTTGTGTCACAAAACATTCCTCCATGCGTCGCGACTCCGTCTCCACGACCACAGCGGCGCAAACAGCTGCAGGCTCCGGCGTGAAGAGGGTGAAGGCTGTCGGTGAGGACCTGTCAATCAAATCGTAGCGCCCACCGCGCGCGCGCAGGGCTTGCGGAGTTTCAAAAATTCAGAGGTGCACGGCACGCGCTAATCCCCCAACGCGCAGGGGCGGGGACTGTGAAATTGCGTCACTTTTGGAGCGCGCACCCTCGCGCGCTGCGCAACGCGTCAAGTATGAATCTAGCTTTAGCAATTGCTTTTACGCCAGATGTCCTTCCTGACACAACCACAGACCACCGAGATACCACAGTCCTCTGTGTGGAGCAGAGAGCTGCCATTTAGGGTGCCGAGGGGAGCAGATGGTGGGGGTTAAGAGCCTTGCTCAAGGGCCCAGAGTGGGGTAATTGAGAGTGGAGACAGGTGTGGGTGTTTCACCTTTCTCACCCACATTTTGATGTCAGTGTAGGGAAGGGGTGTCAAACTCCAGACCTCGAGGACGGGAGTCCTGCAACTTTTAGATGTGTCTGGTGCCACACAGCTGAATCATATTAATGAACTAGCTTCTCAGTGCAGTCAAGTTCTCCAAAGTCCTGCTGATGACCTTACTGGATTCAGCTGTGTGGCGTCAGAGACACATCTAAAAGTTGCAGGACTCAGACCCTCGAGGGCTGGAGTTTGACACATGTGGTCTAGGGAGTCGAACAGGCAACCTTTTGATCACAGACTTGCCTTCCCTAACCTCTGCACCACTAATACCTTTTGAATTTTCAACACTTGCTCTTCTCAAGGGCGGACATCTCCTCTCGGTCTCCGCTTTGCTTTTGCTTTGTCTTGTCTGTGAAACTGTCTGAGAGCCTCTCTTCTACAAAATCTTCCGAATCATAACTATGGACTTCAATTTGGTCAGTTGGTCCCTCAACACAACTGATAACATTTCTTTAAAGAGAAGACAGGCTGTAGGCGAGCCAATTTGCCCTGTTGGCATGCACACAGCTGGATATCTCATCGACTTGGAAGACTTGATGACGTGTCTATCTCTGCTGTCATCTGTGGATCTTAAGGACGCATATTTAATTGGATTTATGATAACTGGTTCCTGCTTTTTGGATTCGGCTGGTTCCTGGTCTATCAACAAACAAGGAAGACGTCGCAGCAAATCTGGACCTGGTCAGGCTGCCTGCCTTACATGATGGCTTGGTTCATGTCTCGAGAACCCAGACTTTTGGCTGAACTGATTAGATCTCGGGGATTTTCTCAGGTACGTTCCATTGGTATGGTCATTTTAATTTGGAAATTTCGAAAGTGAGTGGACCGACACAGACTGAAGGTAGATGTCACTAAAGTTCTGCCTGTTCCCAAAACAAACGTGTTTATCTGAAACTCGGCTCCCCGACTGGCCTTGACAGGCCGTCTTATTTCAACACACCTGAGAAGTTTTGTAAACCTGACACTCTCATCCCCCTCCCAAACCATCTGAGGAATTCCACTGACTTTTCAGAGGAGCCCAGCTGAATAAACATTCTGTCATCATTTCAGGACTCTGGATTCGCCTAT
>JBBPBX010094103.1:0-13432 GCA_038048925.1 Garcialebias charrua
AATTTCAGTTGAGTCAGCACTAAAAGTAACAAACCTTATGCTGGCAGATGACTAACATAGTTGAAGGGAGGTTTCATTATGTCTGATAGTTTTAATCTTTTTTTTTTTAGATCTTGACATTTCATAAATTTACAACCCAGAATTATTATTATTTTTTCTTCTTCTTTTGGCTTCTCCCTTCGTTAGGGGTCACCACAGCGAACTAGTCGCATGAAGACTTGGCAATTGTTTTTACGCCGGATGCCCTTCCTGACACAACCACAAACCACCGAGCTACCACAGTCCTCTGTGTGGAGCAGAGAGCTGCTATCTAGGGTTCCCAGGGAGCAGATGGTGTGGGTTAAGGGCCTTGCTCAAGGGCCCAGAGTGGGGCAGATGAGGGTAGAGACAGGTGTGACCGCTTCAGCTATCCCACCCACATTTTTTTACCGGGGCTTGAACCGGCGATCTTCCAATCACAAGCTCACCTTCTTAACCGCTGTGCCACCACTCTCACATTTACAACCAAGAATGATCTTTTAAAAATGACCTAATAAAAAAAGAAAATTCTCTTCAGAATCTAAATCAATTTTATTGTCATTGCACAGTTAAATGCAGTAAAAATACATTCCAATGCAGCCGTCCAACAAGAGTAGATGTAAATGCACAGAGTGTGAAGAGCTAGAGCAGGGCTTCATGATTTACTTATCCTACAGGAGCAATTTGAGATAAGTTGGCCTATCCAAGGCCAAACGGGGGAGTCAGTTTCATCCATCCATCCATCCATCTTCTTCCGCTTATCCGGGGTCGGGTCGCGGGGGTAGCAGCCTAAGTAGGGAGGCCCAGACTTCCCTCTCCCCAGCCACTTGGAGCAGCTCCTCCGGGGGAATCCCAAGGCGTTCCCAGGCCAGCCGAGAAACATAGTCCCTCCAGCGCGTCCTGGGTCTTCCTCTGGGTCTCCTCCCGGTGGGACGTGCCCGGAACACCTCACCAGGGAGGCGTCCAGGAGGCATCCTAACCAGATGCCCGAGCCACCTCAACTGGCTCCTCTCGATGTGGAGAAGCAGCGGCTCTACTCCGAGTCCCTCCCGGATGACTGAGCTTCTCACCCTATCTCTAAGGGAGAGTCCAGCCACCCTGCGGAGAAAACTCATTTCAGCCGCTTGTATCCGAGATCTTGTTCTTTCGGTCATAACCCAAAGCTCATGACCATAGATGAGGGTGGGAACGTAGATCGATCGGTAAATTGAGAGCTTTGCCTTTTGACTCAGCTCTCTCTTCACCACGACAGACCGGTACAGCGCCCGCTTCACTGCGGACGCTGCACCTATCCGCCTATCGATCTCACGCTCCAGTTTTCCCTCATTCGTGAACAAGATCCCGAGATACTTAAACTCCTCCACTTGGGGCAGGACCTCCTCCCCGACCCGGAGAGGGCATGCTACCCTTTTCCGGCTCAAGACCATGGCCTCGGATTTGGAGGAACTGATCCTCATCCCGGCCGCATCACACTCGGCTGCAAACCGCTCCAGTGAAAGTTGTAAATCACGAACTGATGAAGCCAGTAGGACCACATCATCTGCAAAAAACAGAGAAGCGATTCTAAGGTCACCAAAACGGATCCTCTCAACACCTTGGCTGCGCCTAGAAATTCTGTCCATAAAAGTTATGAACAGAATCGGTGACAAAGGGCAACCTTGGCGGAGTCCAACTCTCACCGGAAACGAGCCTGACTTACTGCCGGCAATGCGGACCAAGCTCTGACACCGGTCGTACAGGGACCTAACAGCCCTTATCAAAGGGCCTGGTACCCCATACTCCCGGAGTACCCCCCACAGAACCCCCCGAGGGACGCGGTCGAATGCCTTCTCCAAGTCCACAAAACACATGTAAACTGGTTGGGCAAACTCCCACGCACCCTCCAGGACCCTGCTGAGGGTGTAGAGCTGGTCCAGTGTTCCACGACCAGGACGAAAACCACACTGCTCCTCCTGAATCCGAGGTTCGACTATCCGACGGACCCTCCTCTCCAGAACCCCTGAATAGACCTTACCAGGGAGGCTTAAGAGTGTGATCCCCCTATAGTTGGAACACACCCTACGGTCCCCCTTTTTGAATAGGGGAACCACCACCCCAGTCTGCCAATCCAAGGGAACTGCCCCCGATGTCCACGCGATATTGCAGAGTCGCGTAAGCCAACACAACCCTACAACATCCAGAGCCCTAAGGAACTCCGGGCGAATCTCATCCACCCCCGGAGCCTTGCCACCGCGGAGCTTTTTAACCACCTCGGCGACCTCAGCACCAGAGATCGGAGAACCCGACCCAAAGTCCCCAGGCTCTGCTTCCTCAGTGGAAGACGTGCCAGTAGGATTGAGGAGGTCTTCGAAGTATTCCGCCCACCGACTCACAACATCCCGAGTTGAGGTCAGCAGCACGCCACCTCCACCATAAATGGTGTTGGTCTCGTACCTCTTTCCCCCCCTGAGACGCCGGATGGTGGACCAGAATCGCCTCGAAGCCGTACGGAAGTCATTCTCCATGGCCTCTCCGAACTCCTCCCACGCCCGAGTTTTTGCCTCAGCAACCACCCGAGCCGCATGCCGCTTGGACTGCCGGTACCTATCAGCTGCTTCCGGGGTCCCACAAGCCAAAAAGGCCCAATAGGACTCCTTCTTCAGCCTGACAGCATCCCTCACTGCCGGTGTCCACCACCGGGTTCGAGGGTTGCCACCTCGACAGGCACCAACAACCTTGCGGCCACAGCTCCGATAAGCTGCCTCGACAATAGAGGCGCGGAACACGGTCCACTCGGACTCCATGTCCCCCGCCTCCCTCGGAACGTGTTCAAAGCTCTCCCGGAGGTGGGAGTTAAAGCTCCGTCTTACGGGAGACTCTGCCAGACGTTCCCAGCAGACCCTCACGATACGTTTGGGTCTGCCAGGTCTGACCGGCATCCTCCCCCACCATCGGAGCAAACTCACCACCAGGTAGTGGTCAGTAGACAGCTCCGCCCCTCTCCTCACCCGAGTGTCCAAGACATGCGGCCGCAGATCAGATGAGACGACAACAAAGTCGATCATCGAACTGCGACCTAGGGTGTCCTGGTGCCAAGAGCACATATGGACACCCTTATGCTTAAACATGGTGTTCGTTATGGACAATCCATGACGAGCACAGAAGTCCAATAACAGAACACCACTCTGGTTCAGATCAGGGGGGCCGTTCCTCCCAACCACACCCCTCCAGGTCTCACTGTCATTGCCCACGTGAGCGTTGAAGTCCCCCAGTAGAACAAGGGAGTCCCCAGGAGGCGCACTCTCCAATACCCCCTCCAAGGACTCCAAAAAGGGTGGGTAGTCTGAGCTGCCGTTTGGTGCATAGGCACAAACAACAGTCAGAGCCCGTCCCCCCACACGTAGGCGAAGGGAGGCTACCCTCTCGTTCACCGGGGTGAACCCCAACGTACAGGCACCAAGATGGGGGGCAACCAGTATGCCCACTCCTGCTCGGCGCCTCTCACCAGGGGCAACTCCAGAGTGGAAGAGTGTCCAACCCCTCTCAAGGAAACTGGTTCCAGAGCCAGAGCCATGCGTTGAGGTGAGTCCGACTATTTCTAGTCGGAACCTCTCAACCTCACACACTAGCTCAGGCTCCTTCCCCACCAGAGAGGTGACATTCCATGTCCCAATGGCCAGCTTCTGTAGCCGAGGATCAGACCGCCAGGGTCCCCGCCCTCGGCCGCCACCCATCTCACATTGCACCCGACCCCTTTGGCCCCTCCCACAGGTGGTGAGCCCATGGGAAGGGGGACCCACGTCTCCTCTTCGGGCTGTGCCCGGCCGGGCTCCATGGGTAAAAGCCCGGCCACCAGGCGCTCGCCAGCGTGCCCCACCTCCGGGCCTGGCTCCAGAGTGGGGCCCCGGTGACCCGCGTCCGGGCGAGGGAAAACTTAGTCCATTAATTGTACTCATCATAGGTTTTTTTTGGCTGAGTCAGTTTCAGACAAACAATAATTGTTTTGTGACAGATCGACTCTATTAAATTTCTGTCTTCCTTCGTAGTTTCTGCTGGTACACTCAATGGGGAGTCAAAGGATTCAGGTTTCAAGGTTATTTATTTGTCATTTGCGCCACATGTGGTACATGTGGTGGAACAAAATTATGTACACAGGGTCCCAGTTACATCCAACAATAAAATGTAAAATATAAACAGTAAGAAGGTCTAAAATATGAACTAAGAAAAACATCAACTAAAAATACACTAAGCACTAATAGCATAAAAACAATCAAAACAATGCACCGGACAGCAACACGAACATGAGTCTGTGAGCAGATGAGTACAAATGAACACAGCAACATGAAACAGATCAGCAGCAACATGAAACAGATCAGCAGCAACATGAAACAGATCAGCAGCAACATGAAACAGATCAGCAGCAACATGAAACAGATCAGCAGCAACATGAAACAGATCAGCAGCAACATGAAACAGATCAGCAGCAACATGAAACAGATCAGCAGCAACATGAAACAGATCAGCAGCAACATGAAACAGATCAGCAGCAACATGAAACAGATCAGCAGCAACATGAAACAGATCAGCAGCAACATGAAACAGATCAGCAGCAACATGAAACAGATCAGCAGCAACATGAAACAGATCAGCAGCAACATGAAACAGATCAGCAGCAACATGAAACAGATCAGCAGCAACATGAAACAGATCAGCAGCAACATGAAACAGATCAGCAGCAACATGAAACAGATCAGCAGCAACATGAAACAGATCAGCAGCAACATGAAACAGATCAGCAGCAACATGAAACAGATCAGCAGCAACATGAAACAGATCAGCAGCAACATGAAACAGATCAGCAGCAACATGAAACAGATCAGCAGCAACATGAAACAGATCAGCAGCAACATGAAACAGATCAGCAGCAACATGAAACAGATCAGCAGCAACATGAAACAGATCAGCAGCAACATGAAACAGATCAGCAGCAACATGAAACAGATCAGCAGCAACATGAAACAGATCAGCAGCAACATGAAACAGATCAGCAGCAACATGAAACAGATCAGCAGCAACATGAAACAGATCAGCAGCAACATGAAACAGATCAGCAGCAACATGAAACAGATCAGCAGCAACATGAAACAGATCAGCAGCAACATGAAACAGATCAGCAGCAACATGAAACAGATCAGCAGCAACATGAAACAGATCAGCAGCAACATGAAACAGATCAGCAGCAACATGAAACAGATCAGCAGCAACATGAAACAGATCAGCAGCAACATGAAACAGATCAGCAGCAACATGATGTGATTTTTCACAGTGATTATCCTGGTTAGATATTCATGAGTCTAACAGCCTCAGGGTAGAAGCTGTTCCTCAGTCTAGTGGTTCTACACTTAATGCTCTTTAACCTCCTTCCTGAGAGGAGCGGGGCCAAAAAGTGTGGGTGCTGGGTGAGTGGGGTCCTTCATGATGCAGGTGGCTCTCTTCCTGCATCTGGAGGTGTAGATGTGTGTGATGGTGGGGAGACTGACTACAACAGACCTCTGTGCAGCCTTCACCACTCTCTGCAAAGCTTTTCTTTCTGCAGCTGTGCAGCCTCCATGACAATCCACACAGCCATATTCATGGTCACTCCACCGGTCTGTGTAACCTTCCCCAAGGTCAATTCCTTCATGCCAGTGAGTTCTATTCAATTCAATTTTCAATTCAGTTTATTTATATAGGGCCGTCACAACAGAAGATGTCTCAGGGCACTGAAGAGAAATTGGAACAGGAGGAGAAACAGAACAGGGTTCTAGCATCTGAGTCTGTGCACTCCAAGCACATGCAATCCTTCATATAAGGCAGGCAGCCTCACCATTGCCAAAACTGCTGCAGACGTCTTTCTAGTTTGCCGATATCCCAGGCACCTGCCGATTCCAAAAAGCAGAAACCCTGTTATCATAAATCCAACTTATGTACGTGTCTTCTACATCCTCAACAGACAATACAGACAGGCACATTGTCTTCCATTCACCGCAGGAATCCATGATATATCCAGCTGCATGTGTCCGTTCAGGGCATGAGGGTTCTCCTTCACCCTGTCTTCTCGTCGAGAAAATGTGATCAGTTGCATTGAGAGACCAGCTGACCAGATCCATAATTATTTATGATTTGGAAGATGTGTAAAGAGAGGCTCTAAGATACTCAGGACAAGAGCAAAAGCAGGAGGGATGCAGGAGAGGGAAAGAAAGCATCCATCTTTGTCGAGAGGAAGTCAGAAAAATAAAACCTTCTCACAGGCTTGTTTTTTCTGAGGATTTTTCTAAAAGCTATTCTTTATTTTTTCTGCCTCTCAGATCAAGAAGAAGCAGCAAGATGTGGTGGGCTTCTTGGAGGCTCTCAAAGTGGATTACACCGAGCTGGACATTGCCTGCAACGAGGAGAACCGCATGTGGATGAGGCAGAACGTCCCAGTGGAGAAGAAGCCTGCTAATGGCATCCCTCTGCCTCCACAGATTTTCAATGAAGACAGCTACTGTGGGGTGAGCGCCAGGACTTTATCAAGTAAACATAGGCATCGTGTGGTGTCGCTTCTAAAACAGTTCTCTCCTTCATGCAGGATTACGACACATTTTTTGATGCCAAGGAGGACAACTCAGTGCACACCTTCCTAGGGTTGCCCCCTCCTCCTGGATCGAAGGTTGGGACAGTTTTGAGCTTTCTTTTCTATGGAAGACTTGCAAAGAAAAAGAAAACCTGTTCTCTACCTCTCTTTCAAACTACTAATAACTTAAACCTGTCATCTGTCAGTTTTCAGAGCATATTGTAAAAACACACACAGATTTACTTTCATACATAAATAATTTTTCTATAATTTTGAGTAATTAAACAAAACAAAAATTCCCACTTATAAGCTCCACAACTATATATTATTGTAAGGGGGGTGGGGGGTGGGGTGGCCGTTTTCTCTGACGTTTACATTTTAATTTCAACTTTTATGGACACAAAGTTGCAAAGTATCAATTAAACCAATTCACTAATGAGCTTATTAAAATATCCTATTAATGTGCTTTAGAATTGTTTGTCATCTGCTTCCATGAAAGGTGGGCAATCATGCAATTCTCTGTGGGTGTGTTTGCCTGTTAGCAAAAATAACCAGAAGACAGGTTTTAATGATTCAAAAAGTAATGTACATCAACTAACCTCAGCAAACACAACTCAATAAGTTTTACAGATATTGAGATTGAATTTGGCGTGGTAGTAGCTGAGAGTCACGCAGTGCAAGGCGACGGGTGATAAGCATTCTTTCAGGGAATGCTACTTTGGTTTGAACATGCATTCGTCTGTTGAATGTTGCAGGAAGGTCACAGCATTTGTTTTTAATCTTCACAGATGCTCAGCTCCAGTCAGTCATTAGGCTGCTTCAAACAGTTCAACATATGATACAATGTTCTAAAGAAAACATTCGATGTGCAGTATTTGATTGACAGGATATGTTAATCTTGGGATTATAAAGTTTTTTTCTCATTTATTTGTGTTAAACTTCATCATCTTCATTATGCAGGAAGCCCTACAGGCTGACAAGAAGCACATTCTGCAGAACGGAACAATCGCTGAAGAGAACCCTGACAAATCAGTATTAATGCTATCAATATTTCCCCATGTGTCATTTATATTATTTTACATGCCTATTCTTCTCATGAACTGGTATAATTTAATAACTTCCCTTCCATCTGTAGCTGATGATTTGAATAAACTTAACTCTCCCATCATCACTTGGTCCTTTGACACCAATTAATCGTTTGCGCTGCATGACATTTCAGTTCACAAACACATTAACAGTGTTAAAACGAGAGAAATTGCATGTCCTGCGACAATACAGTGTGAATGCTTAATGCTGAAAAACTTAAAAAAAAACAACTGAAATTAGCTAAAAACATGCAAAATGTAGCTGAAATGGAAGAACAAGCAGAAGAGAGCAGAAATAACACATAAAATGAGCACAAAATGAGTAAATTGTCTAAAAAAGCTGAAATAAAAAAGGCTGAAAAGTAGCTGAAATGCAGGAAGAAACTTGAACCATCAGACGGAAATAGAGAGAGCACAATTGTTGCCTAATAGGTTTAAAGAAGCCGAAATGAGAATTATCTGAACAAAACAAAAAAAAAGGCAGAAATTTGCAAAAAATAGCTGAATAAAAAAGGCAGATAGAAGCCTAAATTACCAGAAGAAAGTGGAGAGAGCACGTTTTTTCTGAATTAGGCTGAAAAAGTTTAAATGAGTGCCAAAAATGTGGATTTAGCTGAAAATGCTGACATTAGCATAAAACAGCTAAATAGTAGCTGAAATGGCAGAAAAAACTGAAACTTGCCGAAATAAGTTAGAAGAAGCACAAACATTTTGTAGTTAGCAGAAAGAATCTGAAAGGAGCAAAAAACAGCTGAAAGAACAGCTGAAAGTAGGTGAAAGAAGCTGAAAATTGTTAAAATTTAACAAGAAAGCTGAAAGAAGCTGAACCATAACAAAATGTTAAAGGAGCAGTAAAAGGTTGTAAATACCGTAGACCTAAAGATTTGAAGGATGGAAAATAAGCTCAATTTATCTTCTATGAGGAAAAAATGGCAGAAAAGACTAAATATTTCAAAAAGCTAGTTTCACCAATACCAAAAGTCATAGCAGGGTTGTCCTGAAGGAGCTGAACATTTTGATTTATGATTTGTTGAAATAGCATGGAAACTGTGGAATGAGAAAGATGCTGAAAAATGTATGGAAGAAAAATGGATCACAATAGTGTGAATGCTTCATAAACATTCACACAATAAGGCCAATCATTTAGCAATGTGTTTATGGCTCTGTTCAGCTTGCTGATCGTCAATGAAGCATCGTGTTTAGTTTGAAATAATCATCTAAGCTGCTATTTGTTTTGGATTTTTTCTGTTCCTTTATTTTTTGTAATTTATACCTTTTGATTACAGCAACATTTAATTTACCAGTATTTCTCCTCCCAAAGGAATTTTTTTTCAGTCCTGACAAACTCTGTTTAAGTTTAGCTCCGTGAACAGTTTTAACATTCATTATTTAAACATTTAGGAATGATCAATGATTAGAGCAAAACCAAACATCTCAGAAACTGCTTTGATATATCTGTCTGACATGACTTGTTTTGAACTTAGAAGAGATGGCGTATGCTTAAATTATTAAGTGATAGCTTTTTCCATTTTAATAATAAACTACTTCAGCTAATGTCATCAGTATGCTTGCACAGGATGTGTGTCTGCCATGCTGGAAGATAAACAAAGCACATTAACAGAGAAACGACTTGGACCATCAACAGCTTTTATCTGCAAGATTTATTCATTTACAAAGTTCAATGGCTCGTAAACTCTGAAAAAAAGTGATGCAATACACAATAAAATATACAGGTGATCCCCGACTTACGAGCACATCGACATAAGAGGTTCCGGACTTACGAGCTGACTAACGAACAGTAAAGTTGTACAGAACATACAGAAAATACAGCACTGGTATGCGTTTTTAGATGAAAGTGTGTTAGCTAACAGTTTGTAAACAAGTTTCTGAGCATGTTTATGAGCTAGTATGTACGTTTGTGTTGAAAAACGAGTGTTCGTAGTAGCGCTAGCATAATTTTTCCGACTTATGCCTGAAAATCCGGACTTACGAGCGATATGTGTTTCGGGTTCCGACATACAAGAGTTCGTCTTACGAGCACCTCGCAGGAACGGAACTTGCTCGTAAGTCGGGGATCACCTGTAATATGATGCTTGAGACAGCTAACAAGTGACAATATTGGCAGAAATTGACGTTATTGAACATATTTGGCTGTTAAAAATATGTACCGTATGTGAGGAAATAATCAGATAATTCAAATAAACTGTTGTCGAATTATTATACTGACATACATGTAGTAATCTAAATTAAAATTATTTTTATTTTTATTTTAGAGAGTTCATCAGGGTTCAGTGCTTGGACTAATACTCTTTACCTTGTATAAGCTTCCATTAGGTAAAGTTATTACAGTATGGGATAAATATTCATTGCTAAGCTGATGATACACAGTTATATTTGTCCATGAAACCCGATGAATCCAATAAGTTATTAGACTACAAACATGTATTGAAGACATAAAACCCTGGATGACCCTAAATTTTCTGTTTTTAAACTCAAGACAGGACAGAAGTTTTGGTTTTAGGACCTGAGCATCTTAGGAATACATTTTTCAGTCTTTCGCTCTCCTTGGATGGCATTAATCTGGTCTCCAGTTCTACAGCTAAAAATCTTGGTGTTATTTTTGATCAGGACTTTTATTCCCCACATTAAAAACGTTACTAGAACCGCCTTCTTCCACCAGAATAATATTGCTAAAATTACAAACATCTTATCTAAAAATGAAGCAGAAAACTGGTTTATGCATTTGTCACGTCTAGACTGGACTATTGCAATGGTTTATTATCTGGGTGTCCAAAAACTTCTTTAAAACGTCCTCTGTTAATCCAAAATGCTGCTGCCAGAGTCTTAATTGGAATTACCGGTAGTAGGAGAAATCATCTCCAGTTTTAGCTTCTCTCCATTGGCTCCCTGTCAAGCCCAGAACTGAATTCAAAATATTCAAACTTACAAAACCCTCAACAACCTAGCTCCATCTTATATTACAGATCTTATTGTTCCGTTTTTTCCCAACATAACACTTTGCTCTCAGACTGCAGGCTTACTTATGGTTCCTAAGGTTTCCAAAATCAGAATGGGAGGAAGATCTTTCAGTTATCAGGCTCCTCTCTTGTGGAACCAACTTCCAGTTTCTGTCCATAAGGCTGACACGTTGTCCAATTTTAAGACTGGGCTTAAGACTTTCCTTTTTGATAAATCCTATAGTTAGAGTTGGCTTGTTATGCGTTCTCATGCTTAGAATACTGGAGCACAAATTTATCTAATTTCTTAAAATTAATTGTTAAAATTATGTAGTTTTCATTTGATACTATTTCTATCTTAACATGTGATTCTCAACCTGCCATTGTGTATCTGTTCCTCCTTCCTGTTCCTCTCAAACCCAGCCGGTCGAAGCAGATGTCCCCTTGTCATGAGCCTGATTCTGCTAGAGGTTTTTTTCTGCATGAGGGAGTTTTTCCTTTCCACTGTCGCATTCATGCTTGCTCAAGATGAGAAACTGTGATGAAGTTAAAGGCTTTTTACGTGGTTGCTTGTGACTTTAATCACATAAATCTGACGGACTGCCTGCCAAGATTTTATCGGCATGTGTCCTGGACCCTGTTTCCACGAACGTATGAGATGCATACAAAGCTACCCCACACCCCCACTTAGGACTTTTTGACCATATCTCCATCTTCCTGGCCCCTGCTTACCTCCCCCCGCTGAGATGTTCCAGACTGATACAAAAGAAAGTCAGAACTTGGGTGAAGAATAGTGACTAAAGGCCCCAATATACCTGTTTCTTTTGCCTCACGCCGCTCGGCGCCGTGGGAGCGCCGCAGCAAAAGCCTTTGATCGCGGGCGTGAACGCGCCAAGCTCCAATTTTACTACGCCTACGCGCGCGTTGATAAACTGCCTCGCGTGTCAGCAAATGACCAATCAGCAACCTCAATTTGTCCTGTAGCCTGCACTCCAGAGAGCTGCGCTTGCACAGAGTATAATATGAACTGCCTGCGCGCAGCTCACGCCAGTCCAGCCGCGCTGGGCACAAAGAACAGTATACTGGGGGCTTTAATACTGAAAGACTGTTTTGTATGCACAGACAGGCAGGTCTTCAGAGAAGCTGCTGAAAATGAAGAAGAGCTAGACCTGGAGGAATACACATCCTCAGTCCTGGGTAAATTATCAAATGTGCTGATGACATAGCCACCATCAGATATGTTAAGAGTTACCATAACAGGAAGGCTTGGATTAATGCAGAGGCTCGCATCCTGCTGGAAGCCAGGAACACTGTCTTCAGATCTGGAAACTCACAGGAGCTGAGAAGGACATGGAAAGAGCTGGTTGCTGGTATTAAGAGGTCAAAGCCACATATGCACAGAGGATCGAGGGTCAATTCACCTCACAAGACCCACGGAGCATGTGGAGGGGCATTAAGTGTATAACAGATGGTAAAGGCAGAGGTGCACAATGCCCTAGAGACTCATAACTGCCTGATGCCTTCAACAAGTTATATCAAAGTCAAAGTCAACTTTATTGTCAGAACTGCAATATGTACAGGACATACACAGGATTGAAATTGCGTTTCTCTCAGTCCCTCGGTGCAACAGTAACCATTTAAACACTAAAACACTAAAACATTTAATAAACATAAGCATAAAATAGTAAAAGTGTAACACTGTCCTGAGTTTTTGCATAGTAGTATAAAAGTATGAAAATTTACACCAACACTAAAACACTAAACATTTAATGAACATAAGCATAAAATGAAATAATAAAAGTGTAATACTGTCCTGAGTTTTTGCATAGTAGTATAAAAAAGTATAAAAAGTATATCTATAAAATAAACTGAAGGTTCTAGCATTGACATTTGCAAAGAGTGGCAAAGCAGCATATGAGTTAATGTACACAGTATATGTATGAGGTAGTAGTTGATGTTGGTATAGAGGCAAAAGTGGCATATGCAGTAAGGCACATTGGGCATCCTTAAATAAGGCTGGTCAGAGAATACTGTATATGTATCAGCAGTAGTGTAGATATAAAAGTAGTGTAAATGTAAACAGTAGTAATAAATGTAAACAGTAGTAATAAATGTAAACAGTATTAATAAATGTAAACAGTGAATGTAAACAGTAGTATGTAAACAGTGAGTGTAAACAGTAGTATGACTATAGGCAGTGATATGCTGGTGAAGATTCTCAGTCGTCCAGGACATGATAAATCAAAAAGGCGTTCAATACAAGATCAACTGGACTTTATTTGTAACAGAAGACGTTTCGCTTCTCATCCGAGGAGCTTTATCAATTCAATATTTATATAATATCAATATTATTGAATTGATAAAGCTCCTCGGATGAGAAGCGAAACGTCTTCTGTTACAAATAAAGTCCAGTTGATCTTGTATTGAACGCCTTTTTGATATAGGCAGTGATGTAATACAAACATCAGTGCAAATACTGTATGCATGCTTTTAAGACCCAAACGGACCACCCAACACAAGACTTCACCTCACCACCAGATGAAGAGCTTCTCAGAGTGACCTCAGCTGAAGTGAGGAGTACTTCCAGGAGGATCAACCCTCACAAAGCAACTGGCCCAGACAACAACCCAGGAAGGTGCTGAAAGAATGTGCCAATCAGCTCTGCAAGGTGCTGGCCAACATCTTTAACTTTTCACTCACCCTGGCAACAGTTCCCACCTGCCTGAAGATCGCCACCATCACCCCAGTCCGAAAGAGCTATATATATATGTATATATATACAGTATATAGCTCATATA
>JBBPBX010094104.1:0-13432 GCA_038048925.1 Garcialebias charrua
AACTTACCAGGTTTTCTCTGACGTTTATCACGCCTACCCCGGACTGTGTGACCTTCATTTATCAGTACTGTTAGTGCAGACACACATGGGTCTGACTGTTCAGTTCGTGGCGAGCCACTTTCAGCGGTGAGTGAGCTTTCCCCCCCTTGCTCTGACGAGGGTTGCTCAGACTCCGTAACAATGACGTCATGGTTACAGTCAATGTTTTGTTGACTGTCACATTCTGGACTGTCAATGATTTGACTGTCATTACCCTGATTGTCAGCCACCTGACCATCAGTATCTTTGTGACTGCCAGCAACTGTGGCATTGTTGTTATTTGTGTGCTCTGAGCATCTGTCAACGACAGTGCTGCACAATACTCCAGGCTTGTTATCCTTGCCTGTATCATCCAAATCTTTTAAAAACCGACGTAATTTCTCCATGTCCTCTGGGGACAGAGAATTACGGCCTTTCCTCTGGGACTTTTGCGACTTTTTTCCTGTCTCGGACTGTTCTGTTCGAGGGGTAGGAGGAGCAGGTCCACGGCTCGGGGGTCCCTTCCGGGACCACCCTGGTTTCGGGGGTCCCCTCTGGGACCGCCCTTGGTTCGGGAGTTCCTGCTGGGACCACCCTTGGTTATATGGGTTACCCCTGTACCCATAATCTGTACTCCTTGGACGCGCACCCCCCTTTTGATCCTTTTGTTCACCCTCCGTGTTTTGCCTGAGCCACCCTGGCTTCTTTCTCCAGCGGGTACCCCCACTTTGTGGTTTGTCGGGTTGAAAGGTCTGATTCTTTTCGCCTGTCGGTGGATAGGGAGCTGGTGCTCGCGTCCCTTCCAGTTCCAGCGATTGGGGTTCGACTCTCGCACTCGTGAACACCTCTACGGGTGTTCTGCATTCCATGCGGGCCTCGAAAACATTTACGGCGCATTGTTTCATTTCCTTGATGGTTTTGTCTCTGAAATTAGCCATCACTTGTACTGACTCTTTTATATCAGGGTGGAGGTTTTTACCGAAAAGGTATCTAAAACCTACTTCGTCCTCCATGCCCGGTTCATTGCGATTACCAAAGAAAGCCTGGAACATTCTCTGGTAATATGCCTGTGGATGCTCTTTCTTACCTTGCACGACCTTCTCGGCATCAGGGTAGCCACCAGGCCCCATGTTTGGAGTGAACTCTCGTATAAGAGTATCACGCAACAGTTTGTAATCTGTTTTCATGGCGTCTGGTTGGCGATCAATGAAGGCATATACAGGCCAGTCTGCGGTGAGCCTGATCAGTGCAATTTTATCCTCAGCAGTAGCATTTGGAAAATTACCCAGTTGGAAGTCAAGAGAGTCTAGGTAGGTCTTTGTATGGATTGAACCCAACGGCCCTGGCTCAAAGCGTTGAATGTATCTAGAAAGCTTCTGGAGTTCAGGTATTGGAATAGAAAGGTTAGCACCATTGCTATTCCCATTTACCTGTGATCCATGTGCAGGTGTTGTTGTTGAGGACGCAAGTCCCTGCTCCGACTGGCGGGTCTTAACAGGTACGGTGAGCAATTCTGCATTACCGCGTGGAGGTGGTGGGGGTGTGAAGCCTTGAGACTGCTTTGCCACAACATCCACCCATCTTTCCCTTTCTTTAAAAAGGTTTTCTTTAGTTAAGGTCAGTTCCACCTTACTTTCAGTCACTTCTCTGCGTAAACAATCAACTTCAGTTTGTAGCGCTGTGCACTGTTCACTGAGTTTTTTATTTTCCTCGAATTGAGTGCTCTCTTTTAGTTGTTCTTTTAATCTATCATACTCAATTTTCAACCTTGTGCACAGGTTGTGGGTTTCTTCTCTTTTTTCCTTGTTCTCTTGTAATTCTCTAGACAGCGATTGTATTTCTTGCTGTAATTTTTCATTCTCCCTGATAGACTCGTCATATTTTTTATATTGTTTGTTTTAAAAAATGTTTTCTGATTGGTGACGTATTTCCGGTCCTGGGGGCGCTCTTATCTTATCCATTGACTCTCGTTATAAGAAAATATTCCATGGCACATTTTTATCTGTATAAATACTTAATAATTCAATGTTAATATGAGCTAGTTACTTGCAAGGGGCTTTGTTTTCATTCTCCAGATCAATACAGTGTTAAGAAATAGTATAACACCAACAGTGACATCTATTTAGTATATAAAATTATTAATATTTGATAATTTTTTATAAGCAAATTGAAATAAATGTAGCCATCAGAATCTAATACTGAACAATAACCAGGCGGCTAGAGCAAGCATGCTAACAAACAAACAAAAGAAAAAACAAACTCACCACTTCCCACTTGCAGTCAGTTGAAGGCTTTTTTCACAGAGCCATCTAATATCTGAGAGGCATATCAGTCAGAAATGCAGATATTAGATAAAGGGCTTTCAATGATTTAACACTTACCTGAGCAAGCCTGCTTGAGTCACTGCACGGCTCTGTAATCCCAGACAACAAAATTAAAAAATACTGGACCGGAAGTACATTGTTCTGTACGAACAGCTCACGTTGGACTGTCCAGGGCGTAGAAAAATGCGCCCAGAATGTCCCATTGTTTAGTAACATTGTGGCATAAGTACGCATGCGTCAGTTATAACGACAGTCAATGGATAAGATAAGAGCGCCGCCAGGACCAGAAATATGTCACCAATCAGAAAACGTTTTTTTGAAACAAACAATATAACTCATCATTACTCATGAACTATTTATCCTACACAACTAAGAACATATACAGTATGCATATATTTTGATAGATAGATAGATAGATAGATAGATAGATAGATAGATAGATAGATAGATAGATAGATAGATAGATAGATAGATAGATAGATAGATAGATAGATAGATAGATAGATAGATAGATAGATAGATAGATAGATAGATAGATAGATAGATAGATAGATAGATAGATAGATAGATAGATAGATAGATAGATAGATAGATAGATAGATAGATAGATAGATAGATAGATAGATAGATAGATAGATAGATAGATAGATAGATAGATAGAGATGTAGTGGACCTACCCAGGGTCAAATTAAGGTTTTTGAACTGTCCAGTGATGACCTTTACTGACCACTCAGTAAAGCAAGACATTTACTACAAAATCATTCATTTAGCTATAATCTGATAAATATAGTCACCAAAAGAGACTATTTCTATCTTTGATTTTATTCTAATGTGATCAAAAGAATAACTTTCGTCATTTTCATGATGTGTGCTTTTAAGCTGTGTTATTCTGTGAGAGTTAAACTGTGTTCACTGCTGTGTTAAAGGGAAATATCGGGTCACAGAGACCCGACTGTTTTGTTTAGAAATAAGAAGACAGTTTAATCAGTTGTTTTTCATGAACAAGGCTCCAGCTTTCTCTGTCTGTTCCTAAACATTTCCCTCTGCTGCTGGCTTGTAACCTTGGGTTTGATAAGGCAAGTGAACTCCTCTCTGTGTTCCTGTCTTTTTAAGTTCTAACTGGGCGGAAACGCTTCAGTCTTTGAATGGACAGAGAGTTTGAATGGACGGAGACCTGAAAGCTCTCTGCCTTGCAGCTGGTCAAGCTTGGTCAAGAGCCAAAGACTAACTTGTCAGCTAGAACTGATGGACGCCTCCATCCAGTTCCCCGAGCAAAAGCTCCAAAGTTCCTAATGAACTTTCTTTGAGAAACATCTCTTCTTGAAGTCAGAGGCCTGAAGCTGACATATTCTCTGATGACCAACGCGGAAGCCAGGAGACGTTGAAACGTAAACTAAAACCAGTTTTGGACGTGCTGGGACTAAAGGACTCTGTGCATCTGAAGGCTGGTGTCTTCCCTCTTACCGGGCTGTCGTCAAAAGGTAAAGGGCTGTTTACAAAACGTACTTGGATTTTAGCAGAAGTCGGATGAGAAGTGTCACTCTGGTCTCATGCTCAGGATAATTTTCTTCTTAAATCTTTCCTCCTATTTCTTTTCCCTCTCAACCTAAGCTGGAAACTATATTTTAAGCTGAAATGCCCCTCAGACTAAATATGTGTAACATCTAGTATTTATGTCTGTTGTGTTAAATCAAGTGTGCTGACGTTTGAATTGAAAGAAAGTGAAATCATGTCAATCAAGTGTAATGGTGTTAATTTAGTTGATTTATTTTAAATAAATGATAGTGTCTCTTTGACATATCAAACTAAGTTAACGTCTTTGTCACTTAATGGCTCTGTTTATTTATCCATCATAAAGATCACAGAGATATTGGGTAAACTGAAAAAGAACAGAATCCGTGAATTTACTATTCAATCTGAATAAGTAGATTAATTAAGGATAAAGAGGTCAGTATTAATATTGACCTCCTCATAATTCTTACATCTGGTGGCCTTCGTACGTGGTTCTGAAAGTTTATTGATATCTGTGGTCTCAGTCATGAACTGTAACGTCATGTTTGCATAAAAGGATCCAAGTTTTAAACTCTGAGGATAATAATTTTGGCTGGAAGTGTTCAAAGCAGGCAGATTCTGCATGTTTTTATCATTTGAAGCTGTGAGATTATTATTGTTTCAACTCTGTTAGACGCTGTTGGAAGCATTCAGGTGAAGTTTTGTCAGCCGTGGTCTGTGGTGGTCTGGTCCTGTTCGGTCCAGCTCACGCAGACTCCTGTACAAAGCTTTGTTTGACCGCCGAGTCAAAAGCCTGAAAGCTATAATTTAACATCTACAAGATTGCTGTTGTGGTATTTTACATGTTAGAGCAGGTCATAGAAGCATATTACTGTTAGAACGTAGTCGGATAGTGGTTCTGTTCAGACCCGAGTTTCTGCTCCATGAAAAAGTGGACCGGAACCGACCTTGACGCGCTCCGAGAGAGTCCGTGTTTGTTCAACAGCTGCAGTGCTGTGTTACTGAGCGTAGCTTAGTTGTGCCTGTTTTAAATGTGATTGCCACGTTTCAGATTTTTGGGAAGTTAGTTTGAAGCGTTTGAGTTGATTACGAGTCTATAAAGTTGTGTTTTGTTGTGCTAAGGTAACGTTACAGAGCTACGTGTCCTAGTACACGTTTGTTTATGAGCTGTGATTGGATGAAACGAGAGCTGTGCGCTGTCAATCACTCGTAGCGAGCGCTGATTCGCTGTAGTGGGAACGCACGCCGTTGCGACCAACCCACTTTGTCGTCATTTCCGGTACTGCATTGGTCGAAGGTAAGAAACTACATTCACCATGAACGCTTGGGTAATGCACTGCAAACGCTGTGATTGATTGGTTGACGTCACGTATCTGTTTAGCGAGCTCCGCCTCGCTCAACGGAAGCTGGTGACGCGCTGCGTCGACCCGCCTACTTGTGTCGTCATTTCCAGGTGCACTTTCGGGTGACAAGCAGTTCACCAACTCACAGGACAGACTGAGATTTCACTGAGAGTTTAAACACTCATTTCAAGCCATCTAAACTGTCTAACAACATAGATTTGTCTCTGACAAGACCGTAGTTCGAGCGTTTATCACGAACATACTAGAAACTAACTCTAAAAGGTAGTTTTCAGTTAAATACTGAATGAAATAAATCAGTCTCCACGTGATAAATATAGACTCAAAGCTGCCCCCTGTTGGTTAAGAGACGTTGACAGATGAGTTTTCTCAAAAACATCATAAAAAAGTCAGCATTTTATGGTGAAATTACCAGCTTTAAAAAATTGTTCTGTACACAAACAAAAATTCCTGTTTATTTTAAATAAAAAATTTAGAATAACAGAGGTACAGACAAACAATTTATGCTCATTTTAAATACTGAAGAGATTTAAAATAACACTAAGAAAGGCATTTTTTATTTGATTTTCAAATTAAATAAAAAAAAATGATGGAGAACAGAGCAATTCCACATTAAGCTCTTCACATCTCTGAATTTTAAACAGAATTGTTGTACATCTGTACACTTTTAGTTAAAAATGGCATTTTTAACGTTTTTCTGTGTACAATTAATGACTCCAGTTTATTTTAAATAAAAAGTTTAAAATAACAAACAAAAGTACATTTTTCACTCCAAAGAAGCAAAGAAAGCAGACCAGATTTGAACATGCCACAAGACGACAAACTGATAAAAATCACTGATTTTTATTTGAAGTAACGTCATTACTGTACTGTTATGCTGAGCGCACGAACACTCGTTTATTTTAAATAAAAAATTGTTTAAAATAACGAACAGAACGTCCTTTTTCACTCCTGATAACTGTCAAATGCAGTACAAAATCAGTTTCACTGAGACTGCAAGACATCTTTTTAAAGGCATGCTCAAGCAGCATCCTGTCACATTTTAGTGAAGTCATTGCATTTAAGTCAGCCCTCTTTTATAAGCGTTTGAGTAAGAAAAACGGAAATCAGGCTGCTTGGGTTAGTTAGTAACTGTTGTTTGAACGTAAGTTCTATTTTAAAGTTAACACTGCAAGAGTGCATTTAACTTTTACAAAGTTCATTGAGGGTAAAAACCTGAAAAAAGGTACCTATGAATACTTATTACACAGTGAAACGCGTAAACCTCAGCTGATTAGTTTATTTGACTCAGTGCTACATTAAAAGTGAATATTTATTTGCAAACACTAACATGAGAACAATCTTTTGATTTTTTTCACACAAAATCAATACAATAATGGACGTTAAACAGGGTGAAACAAGTGAGAGGGTCCGCTCCATCAGGACCCCAAAAAGGCTTAGATCGAGCCGAGGTGGTGACTGCTCAGTTGACAGGTACGTGCAAGGAAAAAATGAACATCCTTTGATGTTTTACGACAGGCACCTTAAAGCTCATTTTGGTGACAAATATACACCAGGCATGGAAGAAGATGAAGACTTTAAGTGGTCTTTCTTCTTACATCTCGGCTATAAGATACGATTTCCGCTGCTCACCGTGGTTAATGCAAAAACGCAAACCATGGAAGAAATAAAACAGTGTGTTGTGAATGTCTTTGAAGCTAACATGCAAACCAAAACACCCTTACAGGTGTCCCCAGGTGAAGCGGTCAAATCCCACTCGCTGGAGCTGGAAGGGACAAGTTCATCAACTCCCTCTCCTAAAAAAGGCGAGAAAAAACATGTTTTTCAAACTAACAAACCACAACAGGAACCTGCCCGCTGGAACAATGAGCCGGAGTGGCTCAGACAAGACCCAGAGTACATAAAACGATTTCAAAGGGGCGCACGTCCTAAAGATAAGAAAGATGGTCACAAACCACGTAGTAGGGCTGGACGATATGGCCAAAATTTTTATCACGATATAGTTTCTAATTTCGGTCGATAACGATATAATTCGATATCGATATAAACAATATAAAAGCCTAAAAAAAACTATAAACTATACAAATAAATTATTGTTCACCTTGTATTTGTATTTAGCCTCCAAAAAGATGGAAATCACCATCAAATAAACAAACTTCTCAACCCAATAATTCTCAGTCGGGTCATCTGGACAGTTTATTTTTTATAGAAACGTTTCATCCTCCATCCAGTTTCCATAAAAAAGAAACTGTCCAGATGACCTGACTGAGAATTATTGGATTTGGTACCTGGATTATTGAGCATGAACTTTCTTGCCATAAAATTCTCAACTGTGTCAATACTGTATTATTAGTTTTAACTTTAAACAAGAACTTTAAAATGTACAGTATTGAAATGCATAGTTAATTAAATAAAACTTTTGGGTGTTGTTATTTATAAGAAGCTGACATCTCATGGAAATTACTTAAGAATAAAAAAAAAATCAATTGCATTACTGTATAAAGTAAAATAGTTTTTGAATGACAAAGTTTTGAATATATTGTATAAGGTAATGATTGTTCCATATTTAATCTGTTGTATTGAAGTTTGGGGAAAAGCATGTAAAACTATTACAAACCCTGTTTTTATTTTATTAAAAAAAGAGCTATAAGAATTATTAGTAGGAAGTGCTATGGTCACCCAACAAATATTTCATCAGTTTAAATTATTAAAATTTTATGATTTGGTTGAACATAGTATTTTACAAGTCATGTATAAAACTAAAAAAAAATTACCCCCCAAATATTCAATTAAAAATTGTTTAAAGTTATTAAACCCTGAAGGGAATGTAAATGTTTGTAAAACCTCCATTTAGGACTAGTTTGAAGGAGCTGAGTTGTAAATCAGGAAACAGGATTGTGTTGACTTGATATCACCATAAACATTTCTAAAACTATTTATATGTTTTAAAAGATGATTAAATCAAAGCTGTTGGGAAGGTGTGTGCAGGTGAAGTGAAGGTTGTTGTTTGTTTGTAGTTATTTTGTATTTTTTAAACAAGGGGCAGATATTATACACTATTTTCGTCTTTCTGCACATTTTCATTCAGTGTTTTTTTTAAACTTCTGATGAATTTGTTTTATTTTGAAGAAGAAAAAAAACATGCAGCGCTGCTGGGGCTGTTTGTTTACGTCGTAGTTTCAGGGAAACGTTGGCTCAAACTTTATTGTTCTTCATCTTCTGACTCTCATCATATTATATCAAGTGGAAACTCTTCAGATTAAACAAGTTAGATGTTCCCACCGCTAGTTAGAACGACTCTACGTCACGTTTTGCAAAATAAAGAAACCGAGTAGGAGGACCTCGCTGCAGATGAGACCTGCAGTAAACCGAACTACGTCCACACCGACGAATTAGTCTTTCCTCTCATCAGTGATGTCGTCTCTTTCTCTTCGCTTGTGAAACTTTGTTCAGTCACATTCTGACGGTCATGAGCACTCGTTTGACTCGTTTTGAAGCGAAAACTTAACGCGCTTTGGAGACTAGCTTAGCTTTTAGCCTGCTACCGCTAACGCCTGCTGCTGGACTGAGCGCTGCGTAACAACGACGTCACCACGCACGTTTTGTGTCACAGCTTTTTCTGTCCGGGCGCGTTGTTGAAGCAGCCGCTCCAACCCGAACAGAAACAGAAAAACGTCAATGAAACGTTGTAAAATTCTATCGAAATATCGAAAATATGCTTAAACTTCATATCATCGTTATTGAATAAATGTATATCGCGATATTTATCGTTATTGAATTATCATCCAGCACTACCACGTAGTGAAGATGCCCGCTGGAACAATGAGCCAGAGTGGCTCAGACAAGACCCAGAGTACATAAAACGATTTCAAAGGACGAGCACACGTCCTGTCCCTGCACCTCGGACGAAGCTGCCCGAGATAAGCAAAAAACCACAAACGGTGGACGCCCGCTCTTTAAGTGACCCTCCGCGGTCTACACCGAGCAAAGCTCCTGCCCCTGCACTGCGGACTGGACAGTCCGGGAGTAGCAAAAGGTCACAGAAGTTCCAGAAAAAAGGCAACATACCTCTATGCTCTGAGGAGATAGTGGACATAAGTTGGTTGTTTGAAAACTTGAATGATACAGAGGATGACCGAACTGGTACATTGAGTGACCTTGTCTTTGATAACTCAGAGCACATGGATAACTCAGAGCACACAGTTAGTGACAACAATAGCAAACGACAAAGAGAAAAACTTCTCAAAAAAGGCCTTGAGCTACAACATCAGTTTAAACAATCAGTGATGAAACAGTGCGCTGTAACTGCTGTTGAGGCTCACATGCAAAACAAAACACCCTCTGAGGTGTGCCCAGGTCAAAAGGTCGTATCCCAGTCGCAAAAAATAGGCGAGGTTCTCTCTCCTATAGAAAGCGAGAATAAACACCGTCGTCTCAAAGGTCCTCTGACCTCAGAAGAGGCAGAGAACATGCGTCGGTTGTTAAAAGAGTGGGATGATACTAGCGAGAATGAACACTATCGTCTCAAAGGCCTTCTGACCTCAGAAGTGGTGGAGAACACGCGTCGGTTGTTAAAAGAGTTGGATAATACTAGCAAGAATGAACAAGATTTTCAAACTGACATACACCGAAATGTTGGTACCAGTTGGAACAGTGACTCAAAATGGTTTAAAGGGAGCCCCGCCCCTGAAGCACCTCAGATTGAAAAGTCTGAGACAAGCAACGAACCACAAAAGGTAGGTGTTCACTCTCTAAGAGACCCACAACGGTTCAGATCGAACCAGATGGGTGAAAACCGAGGTCAATCGGTGGGTGGACTTCAAAAGAAATTGAAGGATGAGGACCTATACTCATGTAACTATGCGTCGTCCCAACAGCCACCCCCGAGCCTTGGAACTGCACCTCCCGCGCCTCGAACAGAACAGTTCGAGACAGGCAAAGAGTCACGAATGTCCCGGAATAATGGCCCAACACCTCTATGCTCGGAAGAGACAGAGGAAGTAAGTAGTTTGTCAGTAGATTTGAATGTTACTGTGCTTGACCAACCTGATACAATGAGTGGCGTTATCATTGATAATGACACTATCAACATTGACCAACCTGGAGCGATGTGTAGCACTGTCTTTCACAAAGACTCAGAGCACACAAATAACTCAGCGCACACTACTACCAACATTGCCATGGATGTTGACAGCAAACCAATTGCTGACACACAACAACATCCTGAAGGTCATGATGCTGACAGCCAACAAGATGCTGACAGTGAACATGAGTACACAGACAGAGTCACACGTGAACAGAAACGTGGACCAAGACCTGTGAGGTTTCTGTGTAACTTTAAACAAAGGGGGGTGGCTAAGAAAGCTTACCTGCCTATCACACTGGAAGGTGTCCTTGAGCGTGAAGCCCTCCTGGATGGCAGTTCTGATATAACTATTATGTCGGCCAAGCTGTTCGAGGAGCTGAGGACCGCCGCTAACGGTGTTGACAGGCAAATACCCTTTGAGAAATGTGCTATTGAGCTACAGGGTCTCGCAGAGACGAGAACAACCCTAACAGCTATGGCTATGGTTCACATGCAGATTGGCGAAATGACAATACACCACCCGGTGTACGTGTCTAAACTTGACTCATTCCCATTTTTGGTTGGCCAAGATTTTATAAACCGCTTCAACGCGATTATAGATTATGGTCGACGGAAAATGTGGAGCACAGTGAGAAAACCCCTGCCAATAAAAGTGCTTCCTAGTTGCGATACAGACTGCCTAACCGCAGGTACCGCAGAGGACACAAGGGACTGCTCATCCGAGGACGAGAGCCCGGTAAGTGAACCTTCAACTACAGGTGAGACAGAAGAGACCCAAAAGTTGGACCAAACTCTGGCCCAACAAGAGAACCTCCTCTGTGAGCTGACACATTCAGCACTCCCTGACCACTGCCTACCACAGGTAGTGAAAGGTGTTGAGATCCAAGGATCCCACACCGAAGACGCTGTACTGTCCTCTGGGACAGGTAATTCGGCAATCAACCAAGCTTTCAATGAAACCTTGGTTCAAGGGCATCTGAGTCCAGAAAATGACAGTCAACCAAACGCCGACAGTCACTTGGACATCATTGTTGCAGATTACGAGGACCCCTCATCGGACAAGAAGGGGGCAAACTCACATTACCTACCACAGGTAGAGAAAGGTGTGGAGATCCAAGGACCCCACACCGAGGTTGCTGTACTGTCCTCTGGGACAGGTAATTCGGCTATCAGCCAAGCTTTCGATGAGACCTTGGTTCAGGGACATTTGTGTCTAGAACTAGTCAGAAATGACATAGTTTTTACAGACTCAAAGAGCCCCTCTTCAGTCAAGAAGTGGGAAGACACACACAACGACAGTGACCCGTCGCAGTCTGTACTATCAGACACACCTGCGACTGCACTGACGTTTGAGACGCACCTGAATTACACGGAAAGAGGTAAACGTAAGAAGATACGTTGGCCAAATCCTAAACGATTCCTGTGTACCGTCTTCTCTCAGCTGCGCGAACAGCTTAAACTAAACGGTGGCATCCTAACTTGTGCCCATGGACGGACGTCCTCACCTGTGATCGTGGTCCCCCATGACCAAAGGGGGGTGATGTTAGGCCATGCCAAAGACAAAGATTTGAATGTACACCTCAGAAACACTTTTGCTTTCGCCCAGAAAAACCTGGAAAGATCCGCTGAAGGACGTAAGGCGTACTACGACCAAAAGGCCTCTCACAATGAACTCCAAGTGGGAGACAGAGTCTGGTACTATACGTTCGCCCCAGCAACCGGGAAAGGAGAGTCCGGGACCGGAACTCTCGCCCGCAAACTAATGCCCAGGTGGACTGGACCTCATCTGATAACAGACAAAGTGTCCTCAGTCGTCTACGAAATCAAAATCAGCAAAGGCCGCAAAGAGCCAATTGCTAAATGGGTACATCGAAATCAGATCAAACCTTACAAGGCGTTCAATGACTCCACAAAAGACAAAGATCTCACAAACTCACCGACTTCATGGGATAATAAGGTCGTCCAAACACAAGTTAGTAAATAAACTAATCAGGTTTAAACTACCATATTTCCCACCCTATAAGTCGCATTGTCCAATTTGAACTTAGAAACGCTAAGCCTAAAACCCACAACAAAAACTAACCTTAACAACCGTTTAAATCCACGAGATTTAATTTGACCTCGGTCATAAAGTTGAGACCTGTTTTCTTGTGTGTTGCACTTTGGAATCTGACGACAAGAGTGTGTCGAAGCAGTGAAACGTTGTTTCCTTGTTGTTTAGTCATTACTGTTGTCATTAGTTGAGATATTGTTTTGGTTCTGAACACTCCCAGCCAAAAAGGTTTTGTATTAACATTGGTTAATGAATGATATGGATTTAACTATGCCAACATGCAGTTCGTTTTGTTAAATCTCAATCGTCGAAGAGTCAATGTAGTTTAAAGCTACTCAAGGTACCATAAACTACACTGGTCTCACAATTTCTAAATTGAACCGATTCGATCGTTTCTATTCTAGATTACCTATTCATTTTGATGAGTCTCGCCATAGACTTCAAAATTTATTAGGAATACCAAATCTTGCGTCGTTCGTCTAAAAGACAACAGACATTTAGACCAAACTATATTTCATTTCTATTTTAGTTTAACCTAAACTAAGTAATGAATGGAGGAATAGTTTGGAATTAGAGGCCTTCGTTACAGAAGCCCTCCAAAATTTTATAGGTACAAATCCCTATATCTAATTTTACAGAATTGATCCACCCCTTAATTGGTAATTGTAGCTGATCTAAACCATGATAGCTTACATACCAGGTGCATATAGGTAGGGCCTAATGTAAAATCCTATTCATAAGCCCACCTAAAAAACCACATAATTGCATGACACATAGAACCAGAGTGGCACTGACTGGAAACCAACCAGCCAACAACCTTCGATGTGGGGACCTGCAGCTCCAACGCTTGGTCTTCAACCTTCATCCAAGGGTCGCCTCCTCTGCGTCAATCGAGGGATCCCCTCTACATGCTGATTATGAAAACAATTGTTGCTGATCAATCAACAAAACTAATCGTTGTGGAATTACCGCTGTGGATTATAAGACTTTGTTTTCCAAAGGATCACAGACTTTGTTTTCCAAGAGTTAACAGACTTTGTTTTCCAAAGGATTAAAAGCTTTCGCAATGGGATTACCT
>JBBPBX010094105.1:0-13432 GCA_038048925.1 Garcialebias charrua
AAACTAAATAAAAATGCACACAATATAAAATTGTTTTAATCTGCTTGTAAAGAATATAAGGCAGTAAGTTTACTGATGAGGAAATAATTAATAGAGTGAATTTAGATGGTGAAAACCGCAGCGCAGCCACTAAATTGCGCAACTCAGCCAGAGAGCAGGCGCGCCTGGACAGCGTCTCCCCCGACATGCTGGACTTTTTAGTGACATTTCTCGAACCATTTTACCGTGCACAGAGAGAACTGGAGGGTGACAAATATCCCACCATCAACCTGGTTTGTCTCTGGAATGAGAAACTGAAGCAACACTGCCAGTCCTCACACACAGACTCTCCGCAGCAGGCGTTTCTGCGCCGCAGACATGCAGAAGTGCTGGAGCGCAAAATTATTATCCACGACTTGCACAGAGTTGCATTATTTCTGTGGCCTAACTTTAACAAGCTCAAAATGATGTCACCAGCTGACGTGCGTCAGGTGCACGCTCACGTCCGCACACTGCTCTCATCTGCGGCGGAACAAGTTGCCGCATTCCTGACATTCCTGAAGCTTCAACATCAAAAGTCACCGCGAGCAGCGCGCTCACACCTCCTCCATCAAAACACAGAAGAACAACATCAAGTTCTTTTGCTGAGTGGGAGAACGCAGTAAAAGCTTAATAAATAAACGTAGTGTTTTTTTTTTTTGTGTTTTTTTTTTTAATCGGGTAGGGTCGGGTCGGGCGGTGATTTCTAGGAAATCAGCGGGCTCCCTCGGGCTTGGGTAATTAAACTAAGGGCTCGGGTAGGGTAGGGCCGTGGATTTCCGGCCCGATGACAGCTCTACTCAGCGAGATGTTAAAGATGTCCGTGAAGACCGTTGCGAGTTCCCCTGCACAGTCCTTCAGCACACGAACAGGTATGTTGTCAGGACCAGAAGCTTTCCGGGCATTGATCTTGATGAATGATCGCCTTACGCTGTCTGGGGACAGCGCCAACACCTGGCTATCAGGAGAGGGGGGAGTTTTTGTGCAGGTGTGCTGCTACATGCCCCAAACCGAGCAAAGAAGTCATTCAGTTCATTCAGCGTAGAGGTTGTGCTGTCACAGGTCTAGGGGGATGGTTTGTAGTTCGTGATGATCTGTATTCCTTGCCATAGACTCTGTGTGTCCTTGCTGTCCTTGAAGCGGTGAGCTATTTTCCTGGAATAATGCTTCTTGGCCTTCCTGATGCCCCGGGCCAGGTTGTTTCTGGCTATCCTCAGGCCCACCAGATATCCCGCTGTGAAGGCAGCATTCCTGGCTCTCAGGAGTCTGTAAACCTCTGCTGTCAGCCATGACTTCTGATTTGCCCGAACAGTGATGGTCTTGAGGTTGGTTACATCATCAATGCACTTGGTGATGTATGAACATACAGTGTCTGAGTACTACTGGAGACATGTGTTGTTGTTTATGGTAGCAGCTTCTTTGAATATATTCCAATCTGTGGTGTCAAAACAGTCCTGGAGTGCTTCTGAAGACCCCTCTGGCCACACTCGTATCTGCTTGTGGACTGGTTTGGTGACTTTCACCAGTGGTATGTATGCTGGCTTTAGCATAACACTGATATGATCAGAAGCACCGAGGTGGGGGAGGGGGAGGGCCTTGTAAGCTCCTTTCATGGTGGTGTAAACTTGGTCCAGTGTATTTTTTTCTCTTGTTGGAAAGTTTATGTGTCTGTATGTTTTTGGAAATACACTATCTGCTTGGTTGAAATCACCAGCCATGATGAGAAAAGCATCAGGGTGGGCTGTTTGCTGCTCACTGATGTGCACATAGTTTATTTAGTGTTTCATCTCTTCTAATTTTGCAGCTGGAGCTTGGAGGGATATATACAGCAACGATCATAACAACTGTAAATTCCCTCTGTAAATAGAACGGTCTGCATTTAATAGTCATAAACTCCACTAAAGGTGAGCAGTGTGTGTAGACCACAGCAGCATCCAGACACCAGGTGTTGTTGATGTAAACACAGAGCCCCCCTCCGCGTGTCTTACCTCCCTCGATGAGAGCTCTGTCCGCTCTGTAGTATGTTAGCCGCTCGAGCGGAATAGCATGGTCTGGAACGTTGTTGTTAAGCCACGTTTCTGTGAACACAAACACACAACAGTCTCTCACAGTCTTTTGTGTCGTTCGTAGCAGGCGTGTATAATCCAGTTTGTTGTCCAAGGAGCGTACGTTAGCCAAAACCATGGATGGGATAGACGGCTTGTTTGGGCCAGCTGCTAGCCTAGCTCCGATACCTCAGTGCTTACCCCGCTTCTGCTTCCTGTCACGCCGCTTGTGGCTCAACGGATCAACTATAACAACAATTTCCTTTTCTGGACAAGACATCCCTCTCTCCACCTCTGTTACAAATCTTGGAATAAAAATGGACTTTCATCTTACATTTAAAAATCACATTAAGCATCTGTTTAAAACCTGCTTCTTACATCTTCGAAACATCTCCAAACTTCGCCCATCTCTAACTTTTTCTGATGCTGAGAAACTCATCCATGCCTTTGTCTCCTCCAGGCTCGACTACTGCAACTCCCTGTTTATTGGAATCCCTGGCAAAAACCTTCAGAAGCTTCAATATATTCAAAACAGTGCAGCAAGGATTTTATTTAGAGCTCGTAAATTTGAACATATTACACCCATTCTCCATAACTAGGGTTGTGCATCGTTTGAATTTGAGCAATTCCGGTTCCGATTCCGATTCGTCGTTTAGATTCCGATTCTTTTCAATTCTCGATTCCGATTCTTTTTGTAGGCGGGGTTAAAAAAAGACATGTCAATTCAGTTCAGTTTATTTATACTGTATAGCTCCAAGTCACAACAGAAGTTGTCTCAGGGCACTGAACAGAAACAATCAAATATAAAAATAATAAGTTAACAGAAACTTTAATATAAAAATAATAAGTTAACAGAAACTTTAATATAAAAATAATGGTAACACTATTTATCTGAGGAGACTGCTTTGAGTTTAACTCCATGTTATAAATGAGCTACAGTAGTTAGCCAAAGTTCTTTCAGGATGAAATAATTTGAACTTCTGTTTGAATTTAATGCTATGAACTTTTTCCTTTTTGTTAAATTTACTATGAATTTCTCATAGGGCAGATTAGAGCCAACATGGAGGACTCACCAGTCCACATTAGAGCCATCATAGAGGACTCACCAACATATACTGTATTATTATTATTATTATATAATATTGTCCAATGTCTGATGCTGCAGCCATGTTACTGAGCTCCCACTGATGGGCTAACCTGTTTCCACCACCAGCAGCAGGATCTTCAGACAGAACGGCTGGTTGGATGTCCTGGTATCTGCAGCCCTCTCTCTATTTGTTTCTTCATGGACATGGAGCTGTGACATTAGGTTTTACGTTGTGCCTCTTGCTCAGCAAAAAGCTCCTCCAGTTGAGACTTTCTGGACAGACTGCAGGGAGGAAGTTCCTAAACAAACAACAGGTTTATCAGTATTATCAGTAAAAAGAGATTATTAAATCATTTTTAAGACTGAGAATGTGTACAATTATTAGCTCTGTTGTTATTGCCTAACTAACCTATTCAATAATTCTTCAAACTGTGACATTCACTCACAATGGAATGAAAGAGAACATAAACAGAAATTATATAATAATGAAAACTAGAGACATTAAAACATTTTAAAAGACACTGAGAGAACTTTAAATGGATTAAGAATGTTAATAAGTGTTGGATTTGCTTAACTAGTAATGTGTCTGAGTGCAATGTAAGTGCAATCCATGGCAGGAGTTGAATCCACATCTGAAAAGGGATGCAACCTTTTCACAACATATGCTGTAACTGTTCTGTGGCACTCTTCATTCAGTTACACTGACATATTTACCTTGGACAGTCACTGGTGAACACTGTGAAGCCATTTCAGGTCGTTTGTCTAAGAAAAAAATACGAGCTAACGTTAGCATTGTGTTTGTATTGAGCTGACTTACCGCTTTAAGTGGAGTATAACTTGTTAGCTGCCTTAATGTTGGTATGAGACGTAGTTTATAGTTTATTTATTTACCCAGTGGTGGGCACAGACCGCTAGAGAGCGCTAAAGCGCTATTCCGCTTACAGTGGACCTAAACTTTTTGTCAGCGTTTTTGTGAATTGACTAACTTTTATAATTCATAAGCGGATTTATGCTATTTTTATTTAAAATGCAGTACCGCTAATAACTAATTATCTATCAGTAAAAAACAATAAACTTATTTACAAGCTTTTATGCTGCTTGTTTTTTACCTTTTTCCCCACCGTAAACAGCAGAGGAGGAAAGGGTGTGAGGGGGAGGGGGGCAGAGCTGAGAACAGACTGGGCTCTACCATGTAGGTAAATGCCTGGGGGTCCCATTTCAGCAGTGGCCCCGGCCCCGCCTCGCCCCGTGCAGTCACCTACATCAGTGTTTTTCAACCAGTGTGCCGCGGCACAGAGATCGTCTGGTGTGCCGTGAAAAATTAGTAAATTATGAAATTTTTATTAACTGGTGTAATTTCCTTACCGCGCGATAGGTGGCAGTATAGAGCATAGCGTCGCACATTAAAACAAGAGAAGTAGCGGTGCATGAACGTGACGTGAGCAGTGAGCAAAACAAACCAACAGCGAGGATCTTCTCAAACAAACAGCGATGGAAAACTTTTTCAAAAGAAAAAATACTAAATCCGGTCTGGTCCCTGGACAAAATACGGACCCAGATGAAGGCCCAAGTGGAAATCAGAAGAAGGCAGAAACTGTGAACGTGAGACTGTACAGTAAGGCTTACATCTCTTTTGGATTTACTTTTAGCTATTTTGACATTGCTCCCATTTTCCACAACATATCTGTGCAAAGTGAGCTTCTCCAGCCTAACTGCCATGAAAACTAAAAGCAGAGAGAGACTGAAAGCTGTTGAGGAAGAGCTTTGTGTGTGTGTTTTCTTCAATTCGTGCCAGAATATCAGCTTTGTGTTCATCCAAACAGGCACAGGTTTCACACTAAGTGAGTAAAATGTAGAGAGAATGGTAGCACTGTTCAGGTGTATTTGAAGGCATGTTAAGTGTAATTTCATCCTCTTTAATTTTAAGACCACATTGGTGTGGCACTGTTCAGGTGTATTTGAAGGCATGTTAAGTGCAGTTTCATCCTCTTTAATTTTAAGACCACATTGGTGTGGCACTGTTCAGGTGTATTTGAAGGCATGTTAAGTGCAATTTCATGTTAAGTGCACTTTGAAATAAGAAATATAAAACATGATAAAAATACATTTTTGTGTTCATTTCATTCCTATTCAAGACACTTTGATACGAATGACTATATATTTAATGTAAATGGTAAATGGTAAATGGAGCTTATTTATATAGCGCTTTCCAGCCCCCTGTGAGGAGCCCCAAAGCGCTTTACAATACCAGCCATCCACCCATTCATTCAGACATTCATACACCGGTAGTGGTAATGTAGGCGGATACAGTGTATCTATGTTTACAATTTTGGTTGGTGGTGTACCTCGGGATTTTTTCAATGAAAACACTGTGCCTTGGCTCAAAAAAGGTTGAAAAACACTGACCTACATCACTAACATTGCTCATGCTTGTTAATGTACATTTAACATAAAAATAATTATAGTTACGATGAAAACGATCATTAAATACGCAATAAAAAAAACGGTCGATTTCTTTATCCCCCTACTAAAAATGGACTATTCCATCTTGACAACTTCCGGGTCATAGTTGAACTCAGGGGCTAATTCTGTAGCTGGCTGCGCTCGGTGTCTTCATAAATCCGTAAATAACCCGCTGTTTCAAGCCAAATTAACGTGGCCGGATGATTTTATTGTGTGTTTTGTGATGACCATTCGACGGTGAGTCGTTATTTTTATGTATTTTAGTTACTTTTCATTAAATCTGTTGACTCCCTATAGACGCTAACTGTGTCTGCCTGTTACACCGGTAGTGCTGGGTTACTAATGAAATCCGTAAATAACACCGCTGTTTCAAGCCAAATTAACGTGGCCGGAGGAGTTTATTGTGTGTTTTGTGTCGACCATTCGACGGCGAGTTGTTAGTTTCATGTATTTTGGGTTACTTTTCATTAAATCTGTTGACTACCTATTGACGCTGTGTCTGCCTGTTACACCGGTAGTGCTGGGTTACTAATGAAATCCATAAATAACACCGCTGTTTCAAGCCAAATTAACGTGGCCGGAGGAGTTTATTGTGTGTTTTGTGTCGACCATTCGACGGCGAGTTGTTAGTTTCATGTATTTTGGGTTACTTTTATGTATAAATGCGGTGGCGACACACCCGTGTATTTGAGATTTAAACGTGGTTTTAGGGATTAAAAGATCATTCTATTTTTTGTTAATTTCGTGGCCCAATAGAATATATGTACGTAAAGTATTAAATAAATCCTTTGATTTTTGTAATTTCATCCTTTTAGGATCATTTTTGTTACTTTACAGTTGGCAGTGTAGTGCAAATATTGATAACGCTGCCGGCTATATATAAATATATATATATATATATATATATATATATATATATATATATATATATATATATATATATATATATATATATATATATATATAATATAGAAATATATAAATAGCGGATTAGATTAGCTTCCCCTAATTTTCATAAGACATTTGTGCTTTTGAAATTGTGGACCTAAAAAAATTAATAAGCGTTTTAGAAATTGTGGAACTAATTTTTTAATTAGCGGTGCCCACCTTTGTATTTACCTGATGGAGCCGAAGAGGACGTAGCGAAAAGTCCGGTGGAACGTTTTGCAGACGGACCACTGTTACTTCCAGTCGGACACGAAGCAAAATTAAATAATCCAGTGGAGCGTGTTAAAGACGGGACACTTTTTTACTTCTCTCCTTTGCATGATAGAAAATTATTGCAAGTGCTACACTGACCTGACTGGTCATTTTATTAAAGTTAAGCCACGCTTTCGATCGCGGATGCACACTTCCGATGGATTCTTCTTCGGTGTTGGCGGCTACTTCCGGTCGGCTAACTAGCATCGAACATAGGAATCGCCAATTAATATTTTGAATGATTCCGGGAAAACCAGACAGTTAGTCCCGGTTCCAAACGATTCTCGATGCCCAACCCTATCCATAACCTCCATTGGCTTCCTGTCACCTACAGAATTCAGTACAAAACTGCTCTCATTACCCACCAATGCTTACACGGAACTTCACCAGATTATCTAAAGGACATTCTTGCACCCTATTCATCCACCCGGTTTCTACGGTCACAGAACAGTAATCTCCTTCACATTCCACCAGTGGCGTACCCTCCAGGCCTGCAAAGCCTTCTCTGAAGGCCTTAAAATTATTTAAAATTAAAAATTTAAATATAAAATTAGTTTTTTTTTATAGATGAGGGTGGGACCGTAGATCGATCGGTAAATTGAGAGCTTTGCCTTTTGACTCAGCTCTCTCTTCACCACGACAGACCGGTACAGCGCCCGCTTCACTGCGGACGCTGCACCTATCCGCCTATCAATCTCACGCTCCAGTTTTCCCTCATTCGTGAACAAGACCCCGAGATACTTAAACTCCTCCACTTGGGGAAGGACCTCCTCCCCGACCTGGAGAAGGCATGCTACCCTTTTCCGGCTCAAGACCATGGCCTCGGATTTGGAGGAACTGATCCTCATCCCGGCCGCATCACATTCAGCTGCAAACCGCTCCAGCGAAAGCTGTAGATCACGAACTGATGAAGCCAATAGGACCACATCATCTGCAAAAAACAGAGAAGCGATTCCAAGGCCACCAAAACGGATCCTCTCAACACCTTGGCTGCGCCTAGAAATTCTGTCCATAAAAGTTATGAACAGAATCGGTGACAAAGGGCAACCTTGGCGGAGTCCAACTCTCACCGGAAACGAGCCTGACTTACTGCCAGCGATGCGGACCAAGCTCTGACACCGGTCGTACAGGGACCTAACAGCCCATATCAAAGGGCCTGGTACCCCATACTCCCGGAGTACCCCCCACAGAACCCCCCGAGGGACGCGGTCGAATGCCTTTTCCAAGTCCACAAAGCACATGTAAACTGGTTGGGCAAACTCCCACGCACCCTCCAGGACCCTGCTGAGGGTGTAGAGCTGGTCTAGTGTTCCACGACCAGGACAAAAACCACACTGCTCCTCCTGAATCCGAGGTTCGACTATCCGACGGACCCTCCTCTCCAGAACCCCTGAATAGACCTTACCAGGGAGGCTTAAAGACCGTGTAAAGTGAAATTAAATGTGTGTTTTTAGTTTGTCACATGGCATAAATATGTGTTATTAATCACCCATATAAATCTGACTGATTAAAAACATTGTTTACCTTATAAAATTAAGTCTCAAAAATCATGAAAAAACATGATTTTGCCTTGCCCTGGAACGCTGGGGGCGTGTCAGTGCGTGGGCGTGGTTTCAGCGCAGCTGCGCTCGTGTCCTGCCCCTGCCCTGAGCTGACTGTGTGGAGAGGCAGGCAGCAGAGATCCAGTAAACCTGCTCTGTTTTTATCCGAGTTCTGTCTGTAACAGCAGCTACTTTTTCCAAGAGTTACGCTGTTTTTGTAAATAGTTTTCTTGTGTGTTTTTAATCTGGAATGAATAAAAAAAAAAAAGAGTTGTACCATGCGGGATTTGAACCCGTGGGGTTTGGGACGGAAGGCAAGCGCTTTATCCATTGACCTATCCAGGCATTACAGATACTCGGTATAAAACCACGCGGTATAAAAACATGTTATGATTTGTACGGGTGCCCTGACCATTGCGACATCCAGGGAAGATGCACGAACGAGGCATAATTGATTAGCTAGCTAACAATGAACAAAATATCTATGCTATTGCTATCTGATGCTATCTGCGATTCGCGAGTGAACGGCTCCACCGAGGCGAATTTATACGGCTGGAGCTGCAGGGGGTGGGGCTATACTAATGAGGACCGCGTGACGAAACGCGGTCACATTTAAAACACGCCTAAAAAATCCTGAAACAGAAATATGTTTATACACAGTTTGCTCTATAACTCCAAAATTAATTGAGCTACAATTTTGAGACTTTTTACTCATTTACAAGATTACCATTATGACATTTATAATGTTTATTGAAGAAAATGTTGAAATTCACTTTACACGGTCTTTAAGAGTGTGATCCCCCTATCCACCTTATTCTTGGGGGTGTCACTGTAGAAGCGATAATGTGTCTTACTTCCGTTTGACCCCGGAAGTAGAATTTCTGCATTGGCTCCTCGTTGTATACCTGCTAATCTGTGCGCGTCGTTGAAGTTCTGTTGAAGTTCTGTTTTCTGTTATTTCTGAGCTAATATTGTCACGAAGATGTCTTGTGGAGCTCGGGTACCTGTTGCGCTGTTCGTGGCTGAACGAATAATCAGACGAAGCTGAATTTGTGGCTGCAACTAGTGTGTGTTGAACATGCTCCGAAAACAAAAACCTGCATCCTTCTTTGTGGCTGGGCTACGAGAAACCACCTGAAAAAAGACTCTGTATCCTCCAGAGGATCGAGAACACCAGGTATGATTTAAGAGACAGCTTTTAGTATGTAGTCAGTGATAAACTGACAACCTTGCGGCCACAACTCAAGGCAGCCACTTCAACGATTGAGTCATGGAACATGGTCCACTCTGTCTCAATGTTCCCCACCTCAGCTGGGATGCAGTTAAAGCTTTCCCGGAGGTGTGAGTTGAAGATCTTTCTGACGGTTCTTCTGCCAGGCGTTCCCAACAAATCTTCACTACACGTTTGGGTCTACTTGATCTGCCTGGCATATTCCCCGGCCATCTGATCCAACTCACTAGCAGGTGGTGATCAGTTGACAGCTCAGCTCCTCTCTTCACCTGAGTCTCCAAAACAAACAGCCGCAAATCAGATGACACAACTACAAAGTTAATCACGATCTATGGTGTCCTGGTGCCTAGTGCAGTTATGGACACCCTTATGTTTGAACATGGTGTTCATGATGGACAAACTACAGTATGTCTAGCACAGAAGTCCAACTACAGAACACCGCTCGGGTTCAGATCAGAGAGATCGTTCCTCCCAATCATACCCCTCTAGACCACACTGTTGTTAACCACATGGGCATTAAATTCTCCCAGCAGAATAAAGGAGTCCCCAGCTAGTGCACGTTCCAGTACTCCTGCCAAGGACTCCAAGAAGGCCAGATACTCTGAACTGCTGTTTGGCGCATAGGTACAAACAACCATCTGAGCCCATCCCCCCACTAGAAGGTGCGGGGAAGCTACCCTCTCATCTACTGGGAAAAACTCCCAACACACAAGCACCAAGTCGTGGGAGCTAAGACTATACCGATACCAGCTCTGCACCTCTCAACCATGGGCAATTCCAGAGTGGAATAAGGTCCAACTTCTCTCAAGGAGATCGGTTCCAGAGCCCATGCTGTGTGTTAAGGTGAACCTAACTATATCTAGGTGGTACCTCTCAACCTCATGCACAAGCTCAGGCTCCTTCCCCACCAGAGAGTTCATGTCTCAAGAGCCAGCTTTGGTAAGCCACAGTCAGAGTGCCAAGGTCCTCGCCTTTGGCCACTATCCATGGATTCATGCACCCAACTCGTATGGTCCCTTCTGCAGATGGTGGGCCCACTGGAAGGCAAACTCATGTTGCTCATTCGGGTTGAGCCCGACCGGGCCCCATGGGTAGAGACCCGGCCACCAGGTGCTTGCTGATGAGCCCCTCCCCCAGGCCTGGCTCCAGGGTTGGGCACCGGTAATCCACATCCGGGCAAGGAACACAGAGTTCCTTGTTTTATTTTGTCCATACAAGTCTTCTGAATCGCTCTTTGTCTGGTCACCTAGAACCAATCTGCCTTGGGAGAGAGACCCTACCAGTGGCAATTAAAATTGTCCCAGACAGCAAAGCTCCTAGGATAATTCAGGCACACAAACTCCTCCATCACGATAAGGTGGCAATTCAAGGAGGAGGTTTAGTGAACAACATTGCAGTTTGGTTCTTTCAATGCAAAGTAGGAAGAAATAAGGGATGACTGCATAAAGTTAGTGAACATGCACACAGAAAAAGATGGGGCAAAAACACATTAATTTGTTTATCTGATGACACTGTTACCTGGTTCAGTTGCATGCTTTGCTCATGCACTGTCACCTCATGATCACTGTTACATCCAAACTGGTGAATACCGTATTCTCCGGTGTATAATACGCACATTTTTTGCTCATTTGAATATCCTGCGTATTATACACCGAAGCGTATTATCTATGGATTTTTTCCCATATTTTTAGACCCATTTTTAGCTCTGATTCGCTGTTATTCATTTTGGCCAAAAATGGTGCAGTACCAGTTTCTTCCGCTATGGGCGCTAATGCGCCCTGTAGTCTGTTTATTCAAACTGTTTAAATTCATGCTGAATAGCAAATGTTATTCCAAAATGTTATTCATGAAGGATTTCTCTTCTCAAACCTGCAGTGAAGATTCAGTGACACTGTTTATCTCATTTTAGTTTGAGCTCAGGACAATCTCCTCAGAAGAGACTTTTGTTTTTGTCCTAATTAATAATCAGATGAATAATATCTGTTTTTGCTATTATCATTAACATAGGTCCCATATGTGACGCTTTAATGATGTTGTTTTAACCAAACCAACAGGTTAACAGTGTTGTGTGTAGTGTTAAGATCAGTTTTTATCATAAAATGCTGACATCTGAAACTAACACTTTATCTTTCTGACAATTTGTAATGTTTGATTCAAATTAAAAGTAATAAAAGTATTACTGTCCCTTCAGGAATAACTCCCAAAAAGTTCATTACTGAGAGCGATCAGAGAAGTGTTTCTGAGGTCACGGTTGTATCACTACAGTTTCAATGGGTTTGGCGCCATCTAGTGGCCATAAAAAAGACTGTCACGGCAGCGCGTATTATACACCGAAGCGTATTATCTAAGGGTTTTTCTGATTTATTTCCAAAAATATGACAAAGCGTATTATACACCGGAGCGTATTATACACCGACGAATACGGTACACTGTTCTTTTGGACCTAGGATGTTGTGAGATTGCTCCTACAAGGATGAGAAGCACAAAAAAACTACTCTCTTCCAGTTAATTTTCAACCTTTATTTATACAGGTTGGTGTCATTGAGCTTTGAGGACTCATTTACAAGAGCGACCTGCTTTTAACAAAGAATTATCACAACAGTAGACGATAATGACAACAGTAGTCAATCTTAAAAGAAGGCATATAAATTGAAAAAAAGTTTTTTTGAAGAAAATCATGTTAAAAACAAACAAACAAAAAAATCTGCTGTTATAAAGTAATATATCCATCCATCCATCCGTCCATCCATTTTCTTCCGCTTATCCGGGGTCGGGTCGCGGGGGTAGCAGCCTAAGTAGGGAGGCCCAGACTTCCCTCTCCCCAGCCACTTGGAGCAGCTCCTCTGGGGGAATCCCAAGGCGTTCCCAGGCCAGCCGAGAAACATAGTCCCTCCAGCGTGTCCTGGGTCTTCCTCTGGGTCTCCTCCCGGTGGGACATGCCCGGAACACCTCACCAGGGAGGCGTCCAGGAGGCATCCTAACCAGATGCCCGAGCCACCTCAACTGGCTCCTCTCGATGTGGAGAAGCAGCGGCTCTACTCCGAGTCCCTCCCGGATGACTGAGCTTCTCACCCTATCTCTAAGGGAGAGTCCAGACACCCTGCGGAGAAAACTCATTTCAGCCGCTTGTATCCGAGATCTCGTTCTTTCGGTCATAACCCAAAGCTCATGACCATAGATGAGGGTGGGAACGTAGATCGATCGGTAAATTGAGAGCTTTGCCTTTTGACTCAGCTCTCTCTTCACCACAACAGACCGGTACAGCGCCCGCTTCACTGCGGACGCTGCACCTATCCGCCTATCGATCTCACGCTCCAGTTTTCCCTCATTCGTGAACAAGACCCCGAGATACTTAAACTCCTCCACTTGGGGCAGGACCTCCTCCCCGACCTGGAGAGGGCATGCTACCCTTTTCCGGCTCAAGACCATGGCCTCGGATTTGGAGGAACTGATCCTCATCCCGGCCGCATCACATTCAGCTGCAAACCGCTCCAGCGAAAGCTGTAGATCACGAACTGATGAAGCCAATAGGACCACATCATCTGCAAAAAACAGAGAAGCGATTCTAAGGCCACCAAAACGGATCCTCTCAACACCTTGGCTGCGCCTAGAAATTCTGTCCATAAAAGTTATGAACAGAATCGGTGACAAAGGGCAACCTTGGCGGAGTCCAACTCTCACCGGAAACGAGCCTGACTTACTGCCGGCAATGCGGACCAAGCTCTGACACCGGTCGTACAGGGACCTAACAGCCCTTATCAAAGGGCCTGGTACCCCATACTCCCGGAGTACCCCCCACAGAACCCCCCGAGGGACGCGGTCGAATGCCTTCTCCAAGTCCACAAAA
>JBBPBX010094106.1:1812-13432 GCA_038048925.1 Garcialebias charrua
GGAAACGTCATCTCCGCCCTGGTTGACGGCCGCTCCAAACACATCCCATACCGGGACTCTAAGCTGACCAGGCTGCTGCAGGACTCCCTGGGAGGAAACACCCGCACCTTGATGATCGCCTGCCTCTCCCCTGCAGATAACAACTACGAGGAAAGTCTCAGCACGCTGCGTTACGCAAACCGGGCCAAGAGCATCCGGAACAGGCCTCGAATCAACGAGGACCCCAAAGACGCTTTACTTCGAGAGTATCAGGAAGAGATCAAGAAGTTGCGGGCCCTCGTCTCGGAGCAGCTGGGCACCTCTGGCCTTTCATGTGAATGATTAATTCTCTAACATGGTTTTAGTTTTATTTGTTTAAAATTGACTGAACAGTTTAAATGCAGATGCTTAAATTTAACTTGCTTTTGCTGCGTGTTTTTCTTTTTGAACCTTGTGCAGCTCTGCTGGCTAGTCAGGCCTCAGCTGTTCCTTCAGTATCAAACTCCAGCACCAGTGAAACAAAGAAAGAAAAGATTAAAGAGGCAAACTCAGGCTGTTCACACTTCAGCTGCATTACACTTCTTATATATGTGGGGCATTATGTAGGAACCAGTCTGTTTTCTCTACAGGAGTATGAAGAGAGACTGGCAAAGCTGCAGGCTGAGTACAACGCAGAGCAGGAGTCCAAGGCAAAGCTGCAGGAGGACATTTCTGCTCTAAGGCACTCATATGAATCTACACTGTTGGACCTGGAGAAGACCCAAGCCAGCAGAGGGAGCTCTGTCCCCCAGAATGGTAAGAACTCACCAGCCACAGGTTCTGCTGTGACCTCTGTGGTGACCTCTGTGTCCTTTTCTATTTGTGCAATCCAACTACTTTTCTGTTTTAGCCATTCATATATTTAAATGTTCAGCTCATTCAGGAGATACCTTGTACGGCTTTTGGTTTTTGTAATTTGTAAACTATTTAAAATATTTCACTTTATTAGCAAATATTTTTCACATAGAAAGGCAATGAGGAATTTTTTTCTTTTCTTTCTTTTTTCCTTTTCAAAAACATGGTTTATTTGAAATCCTTTTTAACATACCCGCTCAATTTTCGTTTTGTCATGCTACTTTGTTTTTCCCCTAGCTTTTTGCTACATTTAGCTTTTAGCTAATTTATTTAGACATGGGATCTGCAACCTTTATAATCAAAAGAGCCATTTCTGCCCCTTTGTTCACAAAATTAAACATGTCCGGAGCCACAATACCTGCTACAACTGGGATTCTTAACTGGTGGCCCACGGACCACTTTAAGATTGTTGGAGAACAATTTTATGACCAATAGGGTAGTTTTCTGGCCGTTGTAAAGCTGAAAATATCTAATGATTTGTTGATATTTTTACATTTTAAGACAAAAAAAAAAAGACAAGATTCTTGTAAAGAAGGAAAAATAATATGTTCTTTCCCAATTTAAAAAAATAACAATGAACTATGCAGGTCTAGGTAAATGATTTTAATTGTGGAAAAATTAAATATCCTACTTGAATAAATAAAGTTGTATGTTTTACTCCTTCTATTAGTTCTTGTATTCACATATTTGCAAAGGAAATGACAAACTGCTAAAACGAGCCGTTTTTGTTGTTATAAGAACAAATAAAATTCAGTTAGTTTTGATCAAAGCTTGAAAGAGCCCCTGTTGAGGGACCAAAGAGCCGCATGTGGCTTCAGAGTCGCAGGTTGCAGATCCCTGATCTAGACCTTTTCTACTTTTAGTTTTTACTTAGCATTTTGATGCTTTTAGCTAACTCTTTGCTACATTTAGCTTTTAGTTGTAGTGGTGATTTGTTCAAACTCCAATGTCCAAACCAACATTATTTCCATTGATGGTTGTTTTAATCATTTTCATCAAGCAGCAAAACAAACATTTGTGCTTCCTGCACTGTAATAAACCATAGGCCCACCCCATTGCATGCTGGTCCTACATCTGCTCACCCATTTATGAGTTCCCACACTTTTTACAGTCCTTCATAATCGATCAAAATTTACTTCAAATACAATTTTTTTCAACAATATATTACAACAAAAACGTAATCCTTTCATCCAACCTTTATTTATACAGGTTAGTCTCATTGAGTCACAAGGACTCATTTACAAGAGAGACCTGTATCCTAAAGGAATCCTAAAGGAATTAAACAAATTATAATTACATAAAATATTAAAAAGATAAAATAGCTGTGTTTTGCTACATTTATCTATTAGCTTATATCTTCTTTGGCCTTTAACTAGCAGTTTGTTCCTTTTAGCTAGTATTCTGTGCCTTTCAGCTGTTAACTGGTGTTCTGCTTCTTTTTGTTTTAATGACTCCGTTTCAGCTTCCCCCAGTCATTCAACACACTGCATTCTCACTGAAAATAAAAGTTTGTTTCTGAGTTATTGTGTGTTTCTTTAGAGAGCTCCAGCTGTTTAACTCAGGCTGCTGAGAAAGAGGACTCCCCCAACACTGACCCCATGTTCCTCTGTGCAACTGGAGCTACTTCCCCAACAAAGGTGCAGTCCACCGCACTTTTCCAACATGACCAGTGAAAGCTTTCTATGGGTTTAAAAAGAGTGAAAACACAGCTGTAAATTCAACTTATTAAATGTTGTATCCCCTTGCTGCTGAGCCAGCCTGCTGCGTCTTCTGCTGCAGCCCAGAAACATCCAGATGGAGAGGGCCTCATACAGTCAGCTGGGGCCCTGGACCAGAAACATGCACTGGAAAGGTTTGTGCACTTCCATGGCACACACACACACACACATGTATGTGTGTATGGATCCTGTATTGCTTTATCATTTTAATATTTCACTCTTTAATGTTTTAATTACCATACTTCACTTTATGCTGCAATTAGTGGGGATCTGGTTTTGTTTATTGCACTGTATGATAACACTGAGCATATCCAACTGCCTCTTGATATACGTACCCACATCATTCATAAAGATAATTAATATATATGGAGAAATACATCTTTGGTCTCTCCATTTCTCTCCAGATTGCAGCAGCTGGAACAGGAGGTCATAGGAGGAGAACAGGCCAGGAACAAGGAGTTACAGCAGAGACAATGGCAGAGGAGAAACCTCGCCGACCAAAGAAAGGCTCAGCTCATCCACGCCCTGTCGGAAGACACTGAGGAGAGTGAAAATGTGCTGCTGGATGTCTACAACTCAATCCAGGATGAGGTTCATGTCAAAAACCAGATGTTGGGTAAAGTTCAGGGAAAGGTGGGTGTCGATGTCTGCAGGATAAATGCACAAGAACTTCTGCAGGAATTAATACAGACTTAAAAATGGAATTGAAATGAGTCCTTAGAGGCAAAAATCAGTCACATCTTTAAGACAATTCTTAATGATTGATGCTATTGCGTTTTAAAATGTGTACATATTTAAAACTAATTTCCAGGTAAATAGGAGTAAATTCATACATGATTAATTTAAACATAAGGTGTGGCCAACATTTTTCTTGCTTTTGACAAAACAGTCAGTTTTCATGTAAGACCATATTGACTTGTGTAACAGCTGAAAGCAGCCAGACTGGAGATCCGTGACCTGCAGGCAGAGTTTGAGGTGGAGAGGAACGACTATCTGGCCACTATCCGCCGTCTTGAGAGGGAAGGCCAGCTGCTGAACTGTCTGCTTGAGCGTATGGTGCAGCTGGTGCGCCGCGACTGCAACTACAGCAGCTTGGACCGCTTGAAAAAAGAAGCTGTTTGGGATGAGGACAGCACCACCTGGAAGCTGCCAGATGTGACGGTGCAGAAAACAACACTGCCTTCAGGTAAGAAATGAGAGTGAGGCCTGCAGGAAATAATTAGCCTTTTTTAAAGTTAAATACAGTGTCATATTGTTTTAATATACATCGTTATTTTCTTTTTGTAGCAGTACCGCCAAAATCTTCAACTCGCAAAGATCCAGGTTTTGATGCCGCAGAGCAAATGATGGTACAGATGTGTTTTATAGACTGCCTTCTGCGTTTAAAAATAGACTGAGGCTCATCACTGTGTTTTGTGACAGGTGGAAGAGGACAGGTACAAAGAGATGCTGGATCGAAGCGACAGCGAGAACATTGCTAGCAGCTACTTCAAGTCAAAAAGAGCCACCCAGCTGTTGGGAGCTGATGCTACCAAGGCACACAGTGAGACATCTCTCTTTTAAACCTCATGTCAAAAACTCCATGTTTTAAAAAAAAAAAATAGATCCTGTTTAACTCGGAATGCTAGGAACCGCCTTGTAAATAATATTTTTTGATATAAAACACTTTTAACATTACATTTTACATTGAACTAAGACTTATAAATTTTTTGTTGTAACAAAAAAGGTCATCGACAGAAATTTTCACTTTTTTTTCTTCCACGTTATAGTTTAATTTCCTTGAAGTAAAACATTATAGTAGCTACACCTGGGGTGACTCTTCCTCACTTTTGTTTCTTTGCTCCACCGGTTCACGTGGCAGCCCACCTCAGTGTGAGCGGGTCCAACATGAGCCCCCCCGTCAGGTCAGATCCCGTTCTCCCTCGGCCTTTTCGTCTGGAGTCGCTGGACATCCCCAACGGAAAGGTAAAGCGCAAAAAAAGCAAGTCTCATATTCCAACATGAAGGGACTTGTAATGGACTTGTGCACGACATACTCCGAGCCCATCTAATCACCGTTTTGACTTAAACATTTTTTTGAATGGTTGATCATGTAGTTACATTTGAACAATTACAGTATGCCCATTTTGCTAATGCCCGCCAGAAATGCTCAGAGGTAACATTTTGTGGACACCAGTGTCAATCTGTGCCTTGTAAATATTAATATTCAAGTAAATGTAACCTACAATGGTACTCTTCTGAAATGTTTGTTCAGAAATAAGAGTTTGACTTGCAGAAGAAGTCTAAATTTTAGTAATGCATGTTTTCTTTACAACAATCTCCATCTTTGTTGCTGAACCCAAACAATCTTTTTTTATGGCTAATTCGGTGTAATTCAGAAAGAGCCATTTACGGTAAGCTTTAAAGTATCATTAACTAAGGCACTGTGAAACAGATCTCAGCCAACATGTTAGTCCAGTTTGTAGTGCTTTGGAAAGCGTGTGACTCTGCTGTAACGACCGGGTCAGGTTGTCAAGGCAGCAGGACTGACAGCTCTAATGTTACACACCAACTCAGTGAGCGCTGTAGACGGATGTGACACCCTATACCCTGGAGCCAAACTCTAATCATTCAACTTGATTTGGGTGCAATATTGAAATACTGTGCTGAACATTGTTTTTTCAGAATAAATTATTTAAATATCTTGTATGGAATGGAGTAAGATCTGTAAAAAATTACCAAAGGTGCATCTTCTTTTATACAACGGCTTAAAACAAATCAAATCCACTTGTTTCCCAAACTGTTTCATAGAACAAGGTTTGTAAGCTCAATCATCCACATAGATAACAACAAAAAAGGTTAAATCGTGTTATCTGGACCAGTTTAAGTGAGAAACTTTTTGTCCCCCATCCAGAGGACTTCCTCAGTCTATGTGGCCTGCCAACCAGAGCTGTCCCATAGGTGGCCTTCACTGCTGTGTTTCAAGCCAACCTCCTGTTGGAATCTCAGAAGTAGGCTTTAACGCATGCAAACTACACACATCCAAAGCAATCAATCATCATTTACAACAATCAAATGTTTCAGGCCAGATGGCCAATTTGCTGCTCACAGAAACAGCCTGAGGACACCAAGGCCAACGTGGTTCAGAAAAATGAGCTCAATCATCCAGGTAGATAACAACAAAAAAGGTTAAATCATGTCACATGGACCAGTTTAAGTGAGAAATTAAGATTCAGTAGGAGGTTGGCTTGAAACAGCAGTGAAGGCTACCTATGGGACAGACCTGGTTGGCAGGCTGCAGACTGACAAAGTCCTCTGGATAAAGGACAAAATGTTTCTCACTTAAAGAAACTGGTCCAGATGACACGATTTAACATTTTCTATGGTTGTGTAGAACATTTTCTAAAGCTCACACCTATATTTGTTGATTGCCGGTATATATTTCTCATTTTAACAAATATTTTCCTTATCTGTTGTTTTATAATATTTGAACAGTGTCAGTTTCATAATCTGACACTTTGTGTTCAAAGTAGAGACAGTGGGTCACTGAGACGACACTACAAAACGTCTTGAGCGCCACAAGGAGGTGGTGCTGAAGATAATCGGATAACAGAACAGCTGAGCGGGCTTTCTCATCAGCGGAGTGCTGTGTAAGATGAGTTGTGCGGCTGATATTTGTTCTGTAATGGTCCAGTTGAATGAAGCTCTCCCGTTTCAAAATGACAAGGGTCAGACATTCTGCAGATACTTGCTTTAAATTAAAAGTCACATCAGACGTTCAACATGATAAAGTCTGTAAAATCTAAAATGGTACCAGTACTTAACAGAAGCACACAGACCAGTTGCATTAGCTTTGTAAACATACAGATTTTATTAAGCAATCCATTACATGCAGAATTTTTATTCTCATAGAAATTTATGAAGATGATAAAATGAGTTTAATAATGATGTTGTCTTTTTTTCCCATTCAACATTACATATTTAAAGATTTGGTCACTCAAGTACATAATAAAATATACAGGAGTAGTCACTCCTATGAATGTATTTTATTATATACTCGAGTAATAGTAAAGCTATTGACACGTAAGATCTTAACTGTAACAACAAAAGCTTTGCTTCCGTTTTGCTCAGCAGCTCTTTTTCAGGCACATCTGTGAAAATAGGAGAAAAATATCAATTATGCCATTAGGTTATAATTCCCTTTTGTGCCTTTTCAGATATTGTACTGTACAGTAATTTGTTATAACAAACACAGAATCTGATGGTATCAAACACTGTAAAAACAGATTTATAAGAAATATCTTTTTACATACTTGTATAGAATTTATGAGTTTTGAAATGTTCAAGGCACATTTTCAGTGACTGTTGGAACCTTCTGCAGAAAAGTGGTTTGGTGGTTTAAATAACTGAGTATACTGTATTATGAAAAAAGCTATGTCAATGCTTGTGTTTAAGAAAATGGTCAAAAATGAATTGTTGAAGAAATACGTATGAAGTAGTTTTATGTGTAATATGTTGAAATTGGAAAATTCAGATGACTTATTCATTTTTTTGTTACTTATAGATAATTATTGTTTGAATTGATTGTTTTGAAAAGGGGGAGATATACGGTAATAAGATATTTTCTTCTTTCTGCCGCCTTTCATTTTATATCTTCTTTCTTTTATAAGATACATGTGTTTGTTATGTTTTAAATGAATAAATAAAATAAAATAAAATAAAAATATTGTCCTGACGCATGCTCAATAATCCAGGAAGAAAAAATTTACACGGTTAACTCAGGTCATCTGGATGGATTCTTCTGAATTTAATTCTGATTTGAGTATATTAGTGTATATGGTATAGTGTATATTGAGTATATATTGTATATACTTATCATTACAAGTGCTTTGCTCTAAAAATGTTAATTTTTATGAAGGTGTATCAAAATACCAAGCACCAAATTCTGATTCACTATGTAAACGTTTTTAGGCTTATGGTAGATTTTCTGGACACTCCATAAAGTCCCACATCAGGCTACTGCTGATCACCAGGTTCAGTTCTTAAGCAGTCCAAGCTTTCTGAGAGCTTCCTTTCGATCAGATCCCATCCCTGGCACCACCATCACACTGTATCCCACTAAGTTTGAGGGTTTGTCAGATGACGGTTCAGCAGTGGTGGTGCTTCTCATTGGTTTGGCTGTTGGGATTGGTTGTGGTTCAGGGTAGTTTGGGCTGTTTGTGTGATAATCCAGACTAACAGAGTGCTCCAGCCGTGTGGTGGTGGTTCTCATTGGTTTGGCTGTTGGGATTGGTTGTGGTTCAGGGTAGTTTGGGCTGTTTGTGTGATAATCCAGACTAACGGAGTGCTCCAGACGTTTACTCTTCAGCCTACTGGACTGAGATGGATGATGTGATGCTGACACAGACGCCTGGTCATTTCTGCAGTGGTGATGGAAATCGACAGTATTCTGCAGATTCTCGTTCTTGTGTTCTGTGAGTGCTTGAGAAGAAGTAAAATAAAGTTTACTCGTTGGATTACATTGGGATTGACTTCTAGCACGTCTGTCATCCACTGGATCCAAAGAAGAGAGAGGTTTAGGAGGAGTTGGTGGGCCTACTTTCCCACTCTGTGGCTCCTGGTTTTTCAGGAGGCCAAGTTTCTGCAAAGCTTCCTGTCTTACCACCTGTGGATGTGTTGCCTGGTTGATGCTGTCTGAAATTTCCTGTGCTGTAATTCCTTCATGTGGGACTTTCATAGCTATGTTAACGGGAATCTTTTTAGGTTTTGGAGCCACAGCTGGGGGGCCTGTTTTAGACTTGTGGACCTCTAAGGGGAATTTGACAGATGTTGGCAGATTTCCAAAGCTTGGACCTTCCACTGGGGTAGAACAATGTTTGTTCAAGTCTACAGTGTGATCAACTGTGGGACATAAAGGGGTCTTCTTTGTGGAGGCAGTACTCCGCAAATGAACGAGTGCATCGTAAGACAGAGGTCCTCTTGGTAAAGGACCTTGACTTGAGTTCTCCTTGGGTTTTGTGGAAGGAGGAATGACAGTGTTAACCTCTAAAGGTACTGGGGGAACACTAGGGTTCTGTATGGGTTTTTGAGCAGGTTTTGTGACTTTAGATGTGAACTGAGACTCAAAATGTACAGTTTTTTCTACAAGACTCATTGGTTTAGTACTGGGAACAGAACACATGGACTGGCTTGCAACAACAAAAGGTGTAGGAACCAGATAGCTCTGTAGGTGTTTGATGTTAACATTTTTCTTGATGGGTTCCTTAGAAGAGTTTTCTGAACCTGAAAGACAACAAGTACATAGAATACAAGTTTTGTTGTTGTTGTGTTTTTTCATTAAAAACTCACTAATTCTGCACCTGTCCTCAGAAATTTAACTTACCGGTACTATTGAGCTTGTTGTTGCTCAAGGAGGCTGACCGGTCCACGTCAAGTTTAGTTGTAAGGTTGCCAGGGCTAGGCAGCTGCTCAGGTTCACCATTGGAAAGTCCACTATCCTCTTCAGTATCCAAGGACTCAATAGTTTCCTCCAAAAACATTAGACATGCCTTTTCTTCAGCAGAAAGGTGCTGTAGACTGTCATCACTCTGAAATACAGATTTTTAAACAAAGTCTACAATAAGATACAATAAGACTCCTTTAAATATCAAAATAAGTTGTCTTGATGTTTACAATTGTGTTGTATGATGAGTAATAGAAATACTATTAGATTTAAGAAGGTAAACCCAGTTACTTACAAAGCCTGAATTGGCACTAACCACACTGTCACAGCTGCCAGCACTATCCATGCCATCCATCATCTCTAGTCCTGTGTCACCTGTCCAGGTATCATTTTTGGGCATCTTAGGACCCTACTTATCCACAGTTAGGGGTACAGACCATTTCACTATATGAAAAAGGAATAAGCATAGTGTTAGTTAGATTACACAAATTGACCTCGTTTCTCCTTGCAAACTAAAACGGATCTTTGAAAAGTTTTTGAATTACTCTCTTTACTACCCCAAAATGTTTTTTTTTTAATTGTTGTGATAAAAGAATTATGGAGTTGCTTCCATACAATGATAGCCAAAAGTAGCTTTTGTATTAGCTTGTGGCATCATTTTGCTACATAACATTTAAAGCTTCAGTATGTAGCTTTTTTTATGAACATATTTCTTCACTCTGTCACTACCTCCTGACAGACTGATGTTAGCCAGGTAATCTCTGAAAAAAAATTAAAAAAATATTGTCCCCTTGCTTCTCCAGGTGGTAAATAAGCATTTCTAAAAAGAAAAGGTGACCCGCCATTTTCCAGCCAATAAAAACAGAGTTTGTAACCAGCCAATAAAAACAGAGCTTGAATTTGAATAAGTATCCGGATTTTGGGATTTTTTAAGGATCATTGCGCCGGATTTTGGGATTTTTTAAGGATCATTGCGGTCCATTTACGGGAATATCCGGAAACTGGATCTGCCGTATATGTGAAGGATACGGAGATCTACAACATCAGATCCTTCCGTATATCTATGGTTTTAGTGCAGTTTGCTTTGAGGATGTTGATGGAGAAGTACAGAGAGGGTCAGAAAGAACTCCATTGTGTGTTTGTGGATTTAGAAAAAGCATATGACAGGGTGCCAAGAGAGGAGGTGTGGTATTGCATGAGGAAATCTGGAGTGGCAGAGAAGTATGTTGGACTGGTACAGGACATGCATGAAAACAGCAGGACAGTGGTCAGATGTGCTGTAGGCAGTAGCGCAAAAAGCCGGTATGCAGTGTATGCAACGCATGGGGGCGCTGTGCAGCGTCAAAACCATCTAGAGACGTTTCTAGAAAAAAACGTTTTTCTATTAGGCATTTTCTATAATTAACTGCATGAAATGATCAATAACAGGGGAACAGCACTGATTAGGCACCCCTGTGCTCCTTCACCTCCCCTCCTATCGCTCCCTTCCCACACAGGTGGCTGTGAACACGCCCCTAAGAGAATGCAGTCAGGCACGTTATTTATTTTTTATTTTTTTAAATCTTGGACTACCACTCGTTGTGCAACAAGATGGAGCGGCAGAAAAAAAGCTATCCGGGGTGCAAAACAGTGAAAAATATGTGAAAAATAATTTATTTAAAAAGAGGAAAAGATGCAATGATTAGTTAAAATGATTTTATATGTACAGCACTTTGTTGCAGATGTTGTTGTTTTAAAGGGCTTTATAAATATTATTATATTATTATTAAAAATTCTGTGGATCAATACTTACCGTATGTCACATGATTAATTTAAAAAGTCACGTTATTATATTACATTACTGATATTTTGTATCTGCAAGAGTTAAGAGTTATTCTGAAATGTTACAAATGTGTTAATTCCTACAAAACAGTTAATAAAATACAGGGAGTCCTCGAGTTACGTACGAGTTACGTTCCTATGCACTGTTCGTAACCCAATTTTGACGTAAGTTGGAACTCAGAACACGTGGCATTCGTAAGTCCGGATTTTTTGATGTAAGTCGGAACTCGGAACACGTGGCGTTCGTACGCTGCGCCGCACACCCGTTTATCGACATGAGACTGAACAAGCGTACATACTGGTCCATAAACACGCACAGAACTTTATTTACAAACGGTTAGCTAACACATTACACCACACATTCATCTATAAACACAGCGCGTACTAGTGTTCGGAGCGCGTTCGTAAGTCCGGATTGTCGTAAGTCGAGGGCGTCGTAAGTCAAGGACTCCCTGTATTGATAAAATACACTGAATTTAAATTGTTACAGATTGAGTTTAACATGTGTGAGTGAGTGGTGTGAGTGAGACAGGTCCCTCTTGTAAATGAGTCCCCGTGACTCAACGAGGCTAGCCTGTATAAATAAAGGTTGAATGAATGAACATAAAATAAATAGTGTTTTATGTATATCAGTTAATAAGTCATCCATTATGCCCCCTTGTTTAGGACTGGAGCCAATCTCAGCTGCTTTTGTGTGAAGGCAGGAGACACCCAGGACAGGTCTCCAGTCTGTCCCAGAGACAGACAAAGAGACAAACAACCATCCACACTCCCAGTCACAGCTAAG
>JBBPBX010094107.1:0-10950 GCA_038048925.1 Garcialebias charrua
GGCGCAATATAACAATGCTGAACTCTGTTTGTGTAAGACTGTAAAGAAACACGTTAGCCTAAATACCAAAGTTACAACTGGTTTCCCACACCCTGCAGTGAGTCGTATGTGCACACAACTGACTGTAAACCGTTAAAATGCACAAAGGTGGACTACAGCGCTGAGGCGACCTGCTGATACAAACACACAACAATCACGAGTAGGTATCAGGATCTGATTAAACCAATATTACGGCTGATTTTACAGCTAAAGCTTTGCTCCTTTGATCCTTTAGTGCCTCGTTGACGTTTGATAGGAAAACCCTTTGGGGGAAGCTCTACAAAAATTTAACACAAACACTGAAAAGCAACCACAAAGTGCACAAAAGCAGATGAACAACATTGTTGCTCGTTGTTCATCTGCTTCTGGTAAACTGGACGTTACGCTAAACGTACGCTGCCAAGTGTGCACTCTGCAGGATCAATTACAAAATAGTACAAATTTAAAAATCTTGGCTCCAAGTGTGCACTCTGCAGGATCAATTACAAAATAGTACAAATTTAAAAATCTTGGCTCCAAATTAAAACGTTATTTATTAGAAGAAGGAGCTTTGCTTCCAAATAAACTATATTAAAAGCAGGTTTGAGGCAAATTGTGTCTTTTTTTAGACAAACTTCACAGTGAGTCAGTAAACTCAAAATCTGATCTGAAAGCAGCTCTGCAAATGAAAACCACTTCTATGATCCAGATACAGACTGCGTGTTATTAGCAGGTGTATAAGTCTAAATGAGTCATGGAAACACTGACCGAGAGGGGGTATTGTCATAAAGTCCATTATCGAACAGGTGATGAACAGCTCTGGGTTAGCAAACAACAGATACAGCCAGGAGAGTTGAAGTTTCACATTTAAATTTGATTAAAGTGAAAACGGCTAAGCTACAAAGTTGAGGTAAGGATGCAACATTATAAAATATGTTTGTGACAATAAACCGCTGTCTGAACCGCTCGCAGCGTTTTGACTGACAGGAAACTGAGCAGGTGATGGATGTGATGCTGCCGACGCTTGTGCAGTTATTTTAACAGATTTGTTCGTTTGATCCTTCTTATTAATGCTTACAGTAAATAAAAGTTGACAAAAAACTCTGTTTAACAGACACCGACCTAAACTTTGTTGTGGTAGCTAGCAGCTGAGGACGGGCAGTGATTTTTGAGTATCGGATATCTGTTCAAGTGAGCAGATTAGAAGAATTACAGTCGTCCCAAACCTCCAGTGCTAGTGGTGATTTTACACGGAATCAACTCGAAGCGCCCGTGTGTCCGTTTCTGCCACTTGTGTTTTTTTTTCAACGTTACTGACAGAAAGTGTGCATTGCTCCACGTTGAACCATCAGTTGGGTGGAAATGAAAAAGCAGGACAGATCCCAGTTTCATCACAAATGCGTTCGGCCGTGGAACTGCGAGTACCGTAAAGGCCGAGATACACTGAAGCAGACTCCGTATACGCGCGTATGCGCGCATATTTTGTGCGTATGTTTTCGCTTCTATACTTTCAGAAACTATCAGCTTTCAAACGCTCGCGTTCTCCTTGTTGTAATATGAGCAGCTGAGCACGGAGGGGACTCAACTGAGCTCGCTGATTGGTCACTTTGACACGCCTACTGAAATGATTGACAGATTTCAGTCAGCTCAAAGTGAAACCTATCATGAGCAGCTCGCTGAAGACCGCTGCGGTGTTCTGATGCGGTGTTTCTACTATATATGTTATAAAAAGTTCTCTCAGAAATAAAAATAATAACAGGGAGTGCTTTTCCTGCAGCACACAGCCCACCAGGGAATATATAAAACATCGCGCACCCAGGTAGGACCTGAATTCATTCATTTCATTCATCGAGTGAACGGAGGAAGAAGCGGTTACTTGACTTTAGGCAAAAAAACAAAAGAAAAGGCCCGATCACGCAGAGCCGCATCCAGGAGCCCAGCGTGCTCTACGGCAGCTGGTCTCGTCTCATGGCCTGGTGGATGTATGGAGGAGGATGCACGCAGGCTCCAGACAGTACACGTGGTCCCACTGTAAAGAGAATCGCATTTCTTTAGCTCGCCTCGACCGCTTTTATTGTTTTAAACATCATTTTAACGTGGTTAAAACTTGTCAGATTTCACCAGTTGCCTTTACAGATCACGCGCTGGTTTTAAGTAGTGTTTTTATCAGAAACATTTTACCAAAGAGCGCCTACTGGCATTTTAACTCAGTTTTAACTCATGACCGTAATTTCAAAGAGACTCTGAGCTGTTTTATGAATGTGTTTAGACAGAGAAAGGGTGATTTCACATGTCTGCAACAGTGGTGGGACCACGGAAAAGTTCAAATAAAACAGCTGTGTCAACAACACTCTCTCAACGTTACTCGCAACTTCACCAGATCTATCAAAGATCTAGAGATTGATATAGTGGAACTAGAACACCTTTGTGAAACCACAGGAAATCGAGAGCACATTGAAGCCCTCAAATCTAAAAAATCAGTTCTGACAAACCTACTGGATGCTAAGGTCCAAGGCGTGTTAGTCAGGTCCCGGATGCAGAACATCACAGAGATGGATGCTCCTTCCAGCTTCTTTTTCAACCTGGAGAGGAAACACGGGCAAAGAAAACTGATCCACTCTCTCTTGTCAGAAACTGGGCAGCAGCTGAGCGAGCCAAACCAGATCAGGAGGAGGGCTGTGGAATTTTACTCCTCGTTATTCAAAAGTGAATACGAGAGGAATGACGAGCTGTTCAGGGAGTTCTGCAGTGGACTACCCCAGGTCTCTGAGGAGACCAACACTGACCTGGAGCGCCCCCTAGGGCTTCAGGAGCTCAGCACAGCCCTCCAAAGCATGCAAGGCCAGAAAGCTCCCGGCATTGACGGGCTCACGGTGGAGTTCTACAAGGCCTACTGGGACATCCTGGCAGGGGACCTGCTGGATGTTTTTTTTTTATTTTTTTTTTATTAAATTTATTCATTTTACATTGAAACATAAAGAAAAAACATTTCATAAAAATGTGAAAAAAAGAATACATAAAATGAAAGGTGGCAGAAAGAAGAAGAATTCTTATTATGTCTGCCCCTTTTTATCAAAAACAAAACAGTCCCAAAACAATCAATTCAAAACATAATCATTATAGAAATAACAGTTGAAAAGAGTAATTTCCTCAATCATCAATGATTAGTATAATAATAATAATAATAATAAACTTTATTTGTATAGCACCTTCCACAATGCCTTGCATTGACCAAGGTGCTTAACAGGATAAAAAGAAGAATAAACGGGAACAATAGATCAATGAAAATAGAATAAGAAACCACAGCGATAAAAGAAGGCAATGGAAATAAAAAATGCTACATACTAAAATAACACAAGTAATAAAAGTTACACACAGAAAGCTTTTTTGAACAAGTGAAATAAAAATGCAATTGAAATAAAGATGCTACATACTAAAATACAAAATAATAAAAGTTACACACTGAAAGCTTTTTTGAACAAGTGGGTCTTCAGTTTGGTTTTGAACAGAGTCAGATCAGAGGTGGCACGCAGCTCAAGGGGGAGGCTGTTCCAGGCTTTTGGGCCGGCAACAGAAAATGACCGGTCTCCCCATTGCTTGTACCTCGAGCGAGGCACCTCCAGCAGGTGTTGACTGGCAGATCGTAGGTCCCTGCCAGGCTGATGGACTTTCAGAAGTTCTGAGATGTAGAGGGGAGCAAGTCCATTCAGAGCTTTGAAAACAAACAGCAGCAACTTGAACTGTATCCTGAACTGAACTGGGAGCCAGTGTAGAGAGGACAGGACAGGAGTGATGTGTTCATATTTTCGTGTGTTGGTCAAAAAGCGCGCGGCAGAGTTCTGTACAAGCTGTAAACGGGAGATGGAGGATTGATTAATGCCAAGATACAAAGCATTACAATAGTCAAGTCTGGAGGTCACAAAGGCATGGATGGCCTTCTCCAGATCACCACGACTAAGAAATGACTTGACTTTGGAGAGCAGACGGAGTTGGAAAAAGCTGGTCTTGACAACAGAACTGATCTGTTTATCAAACTTTAAATTGGAGTCAAACTGCACTCCAAGATTTCTGACCACCGAGTTGAAGTGGGGGAGGGGAAAACCAACACTGGGACAGGGAAGGATGTTGCTGGTGTCATCAGGTGCACCAAACAAAATGCATTCAGTTTTATCTGTGTTTAGGTGGAGGAAGTTTTGAGAGAGCCAGTGCTTAATGTCATTTAAGCAGTTGACAAGAGTGTTTGAACTGAGTGAGGGGTTGGGAGTGACTGGCAGATAGATTTGTAAATCGTCTGCATACATGTGAAAAGACAGGTTATGACGTGTGATGATTGATCCTAATGGCAGCATGTTATGTTAGCAGTATGTTAGACACTTAACTAAAACTTTAGAATTTTGTCCATCTATCCTCCAATACCATATTTATTGTCTTTAGTATTTTGTGAACAATTTAGATTTAATAATTTTTTTAAATTTAATCACAGAGTCAACATCTTTAGCATCCATTTCCAAAACATTCCATAATACGACTCCCATATTTGAAATAAACCGTCCCTTTAAACTGGTCCTATACCTCGGCTTTATAAAAATGTCAGTTCCCTTTAGACTGTAACAGCTATCTCTCTTAATGAAGCACTTTTGAATATTTGAGGGTAGCATATTCTTATGAGCCCTATACATTACTAACAAAATATTATAGTCCACCAAATCATAAAACTTCAGTACTTTCAATTGTTTAAATAATATATTTGAGGGGTGACAATAAGGTTTTCTAGAAATAATTCTCACAGCTCTCTTCTGTAAAATAAAAATAGAGTTTGTTATGGTTTTACAAGCTTTTCCCCAAACTTCCAGACAATAAATTAAATGTGGAACAAAGATTGAATTATACAGTAAATAAAGAGCCCTATCATTCAACAAGTCTTTTAGTTTGTACAACACAGCAATAGATTTAGATAATTTAATTTTAACAGAATTTATATGCTGTTTCCATGACATCTTGTCATCGATAATTACACCCAAGAATTTCACATCATTTACTCTACGTAGCTCGACACCATCAATTGTGATTGAAAATGTATCAGTTTGTTTGTTACTGAACAACATATAATTAGTTTTGTCTAAGTTTAATGATAACTTGTTTAATCCAAACCAAGTTTGTAATTTAACAATCTCATTTTTTAGCGAGTCAATCATTTGCTTCAAGTCACTCCCAAAACAAAAGAAGGTGGTATCATCAGCAAAAAGAACACACCGCAGATATGCAGACACCTTCACCAGATCATTTATATACAAAATAAAAAGTTTTGGTCCAATTATTGAGCCTTGTGGGACTCCACAAGTAATTTTGCAAAGGTTTGATCGTGTATTGTCTATTTGTACAAACTGCCTTCTGTTCTCCAAGTAACTAGACACCCATTGCAGAGCCTTTCCTCCAATACCATATTTGTTCAGCTTCTCAAGCAGAATGGTGTGATCAACTGTATCGAAAGCTTTTTTTAAATCAACAAACAAACTTACACAATGGTGTTTATGATCAACAGCTGTGGAAATTTGTTCAGTCAAGTCCATAAGAGCCATGGAAGTGGAAGTTTTTGATCTAAAACCATATTGACTGTCACTTAGAATGTTATGATCGTCGAGAAATTTGTCTAATCTGATCACAAATAGTTTTTCAAGAATTTTTGAGAATTGTGGTAATAAAGATATTGGTCTATAATTATTGAATAGGGATTTATCTCCATTTTTAAAAATAGGGACAACCTTAGCTACTTTCATATTGTCAGGGAAAATACCTGTTGATAAAGACAAATTACATATATGTGTAAACGGTTCAATCACATGATACATTATGTCTTTTACAACCAACATATCCATATCATACCAGTCCTTAGATCTTTTATCAGCAAATTGTTTTGTTACCTTCAGTATTTCATCTTTATCAGTTTCATGTAGAAACATAGTTTTTTCCTGACTTTTAATTAAATAGCTAGCGTTTTTATCAACCTTTGGAATGTTTTTTGCAAGGTTTGATCCCACATTCACAAAATAGTTGTTAAATTCATTAACAATTTCATTGTCATCATGTATTTCATCACCACTTTTCACAAAACGCCGTGATAAGTTAGTATTATTTTTGTGTTTGTTCAGAACACTATTTATAACTCTCCATGTTGCTTTCATTTCACCATTGGTTTTCTTTAGTAGTTCGCTGTAATATTCCCTCTTTTGCTTCCTTATAATACCAACCAGTTTATTTTTGTACTTTTTGTATTTGTTTTCAGCCTCATGAGTTCTATTTTTCAAAAAACAGGAATACAAATAGTTCTTTTTTTTGCATGCATTTCTCAGTCCTGTTGTCATCCATGGTTGATCAATAATACCTTCACTGAAAGCCTGATCATTGGCTCACTACCGCTGTCGTGCCGAAGAGCGGTCATCACTCTTCTGCCTAAAAAAGGGAATCTGCAAGAGTTGAAGAGTTGGCGCCCCGTGTCTCTCCTCTGCACCGACTACAAAATCCTCTCCAAGGCCCTGGCAACCAGGATGAGAGAAGCAATGGAACAGGTCATCCACCGAGACCAGACTTATTGCGTCCCCAGCAGGTCCATGGTAGATAATATCCACCTGATTCGAGATGTTTTGGAAGTCTCCAGTTCATTAGGTCTGAACACAGCGTTGGTCTCACTTGACCAAGAAAAGGCTTTTGACCACGTTGAGCACAGCTTCCTCTGGGAAACCATGGAGAGGTTTGGGTTCAGCGCTGGTTTCATAGCCAAGATCAAGGTGTTGTACAGTAACGTTGAGGGTGTGCTGAAGTTCAACGGTAGCCTGTGTGCTCCTTTTAGAGTGTGTAGAGGTGTTCGGCAGGGCTGTGCGCTCTCGGGAATGCTCTATGCACTCTCCCTGGAACCCCTCCTTCAGAAAATCCGTTCGAGGGTTCATGGTTTTGTTTTACCTGGTTTCAACAGTAGCATAGTTTTATCAGCGTACGCTGACGACGTTGTTGTCTTTGTAAAAAATCAACAAGATGTCGACACACTAAGTGAAATCACAGAGAGTTTTTCAACCATGTCTGCTGCAAGGGTAAACTGGGGAAAGAGCACAGCCCTCGCCGTGGGCGAGTGGCCTGAAGGGCTCCCAGTTCTGCCTCAAAACCTCCCGTGGAAGAGAGATGGCCTTGAATATCTCGGTGTCCATTTAGGGAATAAGACTTCAGTACAGAAAAACTGGGACAATGTGGTGCAAAAAGTCAAGAATAAATTGGAAAAATGGAAATGGATACACTCAAAAATGTCCTACAGAGGCAGAGTACTGGTGTTAAACAACTTGGTTGCATCACAACTGTGGCACAAACTTTCTGTTCTAGACCCACCTCCAGACCTGTTGGTAAAAATACAATCTGAGATGGTCGATTTCTTTTGGGACGGCCGACATTGGGTGCCACAGTCAGTCCTGTTCTTACCAAGAGAAGAAGGGGGACAGGGCCTTGTCCACCTGGCCAGCAGAACAGCCACGTTTCGAATGCAGTTCCTCCAGAAGTACCTGGCAGGATCTCCTGACACTGTGTGGAGAGACGTGGCCAGCTGCATCCTCAGACATGCGAACGGGCTGGGGCTAGATGCTGCTCTGTTTCTAACTAATGTTAGCCTTTTAAAGATAAAAGAAGTGCCCCTGTTTTATCAGAGTGTTTTCAAAGTGTTTTCCTTTTTTAAACCAAACAGATTGAAAGTGTATAATTCTCTGCATTGGCTCTTAGAGGAACCACTAGTATGTGAAGCGAGAATGGACGTTTGTGATAGCACAGTGCCAGGACTGTCAAAGGCACTGTGCGATTCTAGGATGGTGACCCTGAGGCGCTTGGTGGAGACGGCCGGACCAGGTTTCTCCAACGCCGGAGAGGTGGCTTCGTTGCTTGGTTTCCGGTCAGTCAGACTGGTGCAACGCTTCCTGAACTTGGTGAAGGAGAAGATGACAGCTGGAGAGAAATGTCTGCTACAACAGTGGTTCACAGGGAATCGCCCACCTGACCCAATGGACCCTTTCCCAGACATTAACCTGGATCCTAACTTTGCAAAAGACAGTGGTCCTCTGCTAAACAATATAGACCCAAAGATGAACTTGTGCAGAACTGGTCAAAAAGTACTTTACAAGACTTATGTTAAGATCCTGAACAAGAGAACTCTGCAAAACAGAGCTGTCAGCGTGTGGGACAACAAACTTGGAAATCAGAGGCCCCAGTGGAGGACTCTTTACAAACCTCCAATAAAGAAACGGACTGGCGATCTTCAATGGAGGATCCTTCACGGTGCCATTGCAACAAACTCATTTTTGTCTGTCATCAATCCTGAGGTTTTAAACGAGTGTCCTTTTTGCAGTCTGTCTGAGAGTGTTTTTCATGTTTTTACAGATTGTGCTAGACTGATTGATCTGTTTAATCTAATGACAACGATCTTTAGCCTCTTTGACACCGTTTTCACCAAATCGGTTTTCATTAATGGAGTACGTTACAGCAAAGCCACAAAGTTTAAATCCCAAACTTTAAACTTTCTGGTAGCCGAAGCAAAAATGGCTGTTTATTTGTCTCGCAGGGACAGACTGCAGGCTGGACCTCAACTTGATGCCGTGGCTCTGTGGAAGTGCAACATCAAGGCCAGACTGGCGCTGGAGTTTTGCTTCCACAGAGACACTGGACACATGGAGAGTTTCGTGAAACTGTGGGGATTTAAGAAGGTTTTATGCACCATTTCTGATCAGGGAGAAATACAATACAACAAGCTCCTCATGTAAATATTTTATTTTATTTTAAGCTTGCTGATGTCCTGATCATATTTTTAACACTGTTGTGTTAATTTTATTATTGTGTAAATAAAGTTTTGTGAAAAATCAAAATCTTCTTCTTCTTCTTCTTCTTCAACAACCTCCTTATGTGAGTACTGTAAAACAACAAAAACATGACCCTTAAACGTTTCTGTGAGTACTGTAAAACAACATAAATCTTGACGTGGTCATGTTAACATTGTGATGTTAACTTACTGTGTGAATAAAGTTTTGTTAAAAATCAAAAAATCTTCTTCTTCTTCTTCTTCTTCTTCTTCTTCTTCTTCTTCTTCTTTCGGCCTTTCTCTCCTCAGGGGATCTCCACAGTGAGTCATCATCATCCATCTCACTCTGTCCTCTGCATCCTCTGTCCTCACTCCAACTACCTCCATGTCCTCTCTAACTGCATCCATATATCTCCTCTTTGTCTTTTTCCTGGCAGCTGCATTTCTAACATCCTTCTACCAATATACCCACTGTCCCTCCTCTGGACATGTCCAAACCATCTCAGTCTGGCCTCTCTAACTTTATCTCCCAGTTGTTCAACATGTGCTGTACCTCTGATGATCTCATTCCTGATCTTATCCATCCTTGTCACTCCTAAGGAGAACCTCAGCATCTTCATTTCTGCCACTTCCAGTTCTTTCTCCTGTCTTTTTGTCAATGACACTGTCTCCAGACCATACAACATAGCTGGTCTCACCACTGTCTTGTAAACTTTTCCTTTGACCTTTGCTGACACCTTTTTGTCACAAATCACTCCTGAAACTTTTCTCCATCCACTCCATCCTGCCTGGACTCTCTTCTTCACTTCTTTACCACACTCCATTTTCCTGGATGGTGGACCCCAAGTACTTGAAGTCCTTCACCTTTGTGACCTCTGTCCTTGTAGCCTCACTTTTCCACCTCCTCCCTCTCATTCACACACATGTACTCTGTCTATGGCGGACTTTCATTCCTCTTCTTTCAAAGTCAAGTCAAAGTCAAAGTCAAAGTCAACTTTATTGTCAGAACTGCAATATGTACAGGACATACACAGGGCCGAAATTGCGTTTCTCTCAGTCCCTCGGTGCAACAGTAACCATCTAAACACTAAACACTAAAACATTTAATAAACATAAGCATAAAATAGTAAAAAAAGTGTAACACTGTCCTGAGTTTTTTCATAATAGTATAAAAGTATGAAAATTTACACCAACACTGAAACACCAAACACCCCTAAAACACCAAACACCCAATGAACATAAGCATAAAATGAAATAATAAAAGTGTAATACTGTCCTGAGTTTTTGCATAGTAGTATAAAAAGTATAAAACGTATATCTATAAAATAAACTGAAGTTTCTAGCGTTGACATTTGCAAAGAGTGGCACAGCAGCATATGAGTTAATGTACACAGTACATGTATATGTATGAGGTAGTTGATGTTGGTATATAGGCAAAGTGGCATATGAAGTAAGGCACATAAGGCACATTTGGCATCCTTAGATAAGGCTAGTCAGAGAATGCTGTATATGTATCTGCAGTAGTGTAGATAAAAGTAGTGTAAATGTAAACAGTAATAATAAATGTAAAGCAGTAGTAATAAATGTAAACAGTATTAATAAATGTAAACAGTGAATGTAAACAGTAGTATGACTATAGGCAGTAATGTAATACAAACATTAGTGCAAATATGAGAAGTAGTGCAAACTGAATGAACACATGACCGAGAGTTTAGTGAATAACCCGTTTGATGACACAGAGTCCAGTGTTAAAATCTTTGTGTTGAGTGATAATGTGTGAGAAAGTTTTTTGTGTTAAGGCAGTTCAAATGGGAGGGGAGGCAGAGCAGGCAGAGTGTTTAGCATTCTGACTGCCTGATGAACAGAGCTGTCTCTCAGTCTGCTGGTTCGAGCCTGGAGACTCCTCAGTCTCCTCCCTGATGGCAGCAGTCTAAAGCGGCTGTGTAGTGGGTGTGTGGGATCACCTGCCATGCAGTGGGCTTTCCGAGTGAGGCGTTTGCTGTGTAAGTCCTGCAGTGAGGGCAAGGAGGTGCCGACGATCTTCTCAGCTGCTTTCACGATGCGCTGGAGGCTCTTGCGGCAGGATGCAGTGCATGCACCAAACCACA
>JBBPBX010094108.1:0-13432 GCA_038048925.1 Garcialebias charrua
ATTTTCCGGTGTATAGGTCGCACCTTTTTATGGTTTTTTTCAAGGCCTGCGACCTATACACCGGTGCGACCTATATATGGCTTGTTATCACTTTCGGCGAAACAAATTTTTTAATCCAGCTCATTTCACAATTACGTTCATTTATTAAGGAAAAGTTCAGCTCAGACAATATTTGCTATAATTTTTATCAAACAAATAATTGTTTTTAAGTGTTAATCTTCTTAAAAGCCTTGCTGTGCGCTCCTGTGGCAGACATTTCCAGCAGAGCTAAACGTAGGTGCGACCTATACACCAGTGCGACCTATCTAGGGATTTTTCCAATCTATTGGTGATAATTGGACAATGCGACCTATACACAGGTGCAACCTATACACCAGAAAATACGGTATGTATATGTGTGTGTGTGTGTTTGTACATACATGCGTGTGCTGGCGTTTGTGAAGGCTTGTTTCAAATGTGACACGGTAGTCATTGCTATAATAGTTGTGTAATCCTGTGTGGTGCCTACTTTTCACTAGTGCAGCATGACTCTCACAAAAAAGTGGTCAATAGGTCTCTTGCGTTCAACGGGGATTTTTTTGTCATTGTTCTAGCAGAAACAAGTTTTTTTTCTATGTTAAGTGTATTTTCAGTACAGTTTACCTCACAGGTCAACATGCTCTGACAGCAGATGTAAAAATCATTATTATTTTTTTTTATATCGATTTCATACAAACTATATTTTAGCATTAACAAATCAGGAAGAATATAATCAATAACTTGAAAATTTAGTCATGCACACTTTGACACTTTGAACGCATCCACAATTTGTGAATGGTATTTATTTTTTAATATTGTTTTCTCAGCCATGACATCACACAGAACATCTTGCTATGCGGTAGGGGTGTAACGGTACGCTAAAATCACATTTCGGTTTGGTTCAATTACAAGGAGGGTTCGGTTTGGTTAATTTTCGGTACAAAAAAAAAAGACTTATAAAATGTTTCTTTTGAAAATGTGTCAAGTAAACAATACGTTTGTATAAAAATAAATAAAAGCAACCCATTTGGATCAGAGCCATATAAAGTGAGAGTTGCGACACTTCCATAGAGTTCCGTTGTAAGAATGGAATGCGGAAGTCACGTGGGTCATGGAGGGGGCGATTTGTTCCATGGCTCTGTTTTACAGTCTGACTCTGCCTGCAGTAGCGCTCCGTCGCCGCCAGAGGGCGCAGCTCCACAAGGTTTCCATAGCCGTTGTTTGGAACGATTGACCGCTGTCGGCGACATCAAAGAGTGTCAGAACTCTATATACAGGATATGGCTCTGATATGGATGATATTTTAAATAAACGGCATTCTTTACAATAAATAAACGATACTAACAATAATAAAAATCTTAATAAATACAATAACAGCCAGAACCAGAACAAAAAGCAGCAACTGACTGTTTATGATCTAACTAATCAAGTTTTAAGTTTTAGTCCAAAAAGACCCGTGACAGTTAGAATGCATTATTTCCCACTGACTGGATTTCAAGACACAGCAAGGCATCTTGTCGACAATAAAACATCTTTGTTGGAGCGCGAGATTTAGCCAATCACAGTCTCAAGACAGACGGTGGTGGGCGGGGACGACAGCAAAATCTTTGAACTGAATAAAGTAAAAAAAAAATTTTTAAACGCTACCGCAGTGCGAGTTGAACAGGGTGAGTGGGGAGGCGGAAGCAGATTAGAGGCAATGCTTTCAAAGGAAATTCAGACAATTTTACAAATGTTTGACGCAGAGAAAATTGTTCGACCAAGTCCTCTAAAGCGTGGGAGCTCCACGCTTCATAAAAATAAAAGAAAAAACCGCGACATGCAGTTTTGAAAAGTGACGACACGGGAGAACCACAGAGATAAACTTAAACATGACCGAGTCGTAAAATTCGTAGTCGTAAAAAAAACAGCAGCAGTAAAAAAGTTCGTTAAAGCTGCACTATGTAACTTTGTAGTGCAGTCTGTAACTTTTCTAACAATATATTTTTAACATATTTCTTCAGTCTGTCACTATCTACTGACAGACTGATGTTACACATTATCACTCAACACAAAGATTTTAACACTGGACTCTGTGTCATCAAACGGGTTATTCACTAAACTCTCGGTCATGTGCTCATTCAGTTTGCACTACTTCTCATATTTGCACTAATGTTTGTATTACATTACTGCCTATAGTCATACTACTGTTTACATTCACTGTTTACATTTATTAATACTGTTTACATTTATTACTACTGCTTTACATTTATTATTACTGTTTACATTTACACTACTTTTATCTACACTACTGCAGATACATATACAGCATTCTCTGACTAGCCTTATCTAAGGATGCCAAATGTGCCTTATGTGCCTTACTTCATATGCCACTTTGCCTATATACCAACATCAACTACCTCATACATATACTGTGTACATTAACTCATATGCTGCTGTGCCACTCTTTGCAAATGTCAACGCTAGAAACTTCAGTTTATTTTATAGATATACGTTTTATACTTTTTATACTACTATGCAAAAACTCAGGACAGTATTACACTTTTATTATTTCATTTTATGCTTATGTTCATTGGGTGTTTGGTGTTTTAGGGGTGTTTGGTGTTTCAGTGTTGGTGTAAATTTTCATACTTTTATACTATTATGAAAAAACTCAGGACAGTGTTACACTTTTTTTTACTATTTTATGCTTATGTTTATTAAATGTTTTAGTGTTTAGTGTTTAGATGGTTACTGTTGCACCGAGGGACTGAGAGAAACGCAATTTCGGCCCTGTGTATGTCCTGTACATATTGCAGTTCTGACAATAAAGTTGACTTTGACTTTGACTTTTAGACAAAGTAATCTCTGAAAAAAACTATAGTCCCCTTGCTTCTCTATCAGCATTTATAAAAACACTAAAAACACAGAGTGACCCGCCGTTAACCAGCCAATAAAAACAGAGTTTGTAACCAGCCAATAAAAACAGAGCTTGAATTTGAATCAGCCAATAAAAACAGAGCTTGAATTTGAATTTCAGCAGGGCCAGGGGGAGCAGAGCCATATATGGCTCTGAGGGGGAGGGATCAGAATGCTATGCCTGTTGAAAATATTTCTAAGTTCTGCACTCTACAGAAAGTTACACATAGCACCTTTAAAGAACTATACTTTGTTCTGTTTCAAAGTGAGAAAACATAATGTCAGTGTCTCTGCTCTGTATTTAACGCGTCTTTTTATTTTTTGACTTGCCGTCTTTTTTGTGTATATCCAATTATATTGGGATATGTTAATAAATGTATTTTTTCCTAAAGTCAAAAGTCATTAAAGAGCAAAATTTTCCTTATGCTTTAGATGAGAAAAAGCCCAGGTAACACATTGGGCCTCATGCACGAACCGTTCGTACGCACAGATTTGTTCTTAAACTGTGCGTACGAGTGATTTAGGATCATTTGTGGCATTCAACAATGTTTTCATATCCTACGATTTTTTTCAGATACGAACAAAATTTACGAGTGGTCCGGACCTGTCGTATATTTTAGGAGCGTCAGTCTGCTGTCATCCAGACGGAATTTCTCCACTAATAACTTCATATTTCGTTATTTAGAAAATATTTAGAGTTTAAAAAAGTCACGTACCACAATTGGTCTTGACAATAGGTTCTGTTTGAAGTCGAACTATAATTTTAAATGTAATAATGACTAACAGATTAACCGTGGCACAGTGGTAATGGCAGTCGACCCCCAATTGGAAGGTCGGAGGTTCGAGTCCCGCATCCGCCCACCATGTGTCGTTGTGTCCCTGGGCAAGACACTTAACCCCGAGTTGCTCCCGGTAGGTCTGGATAGCGCCCTACAAGGCAGGCTACCACTAACGGTGTATGAATGTGTGTATGAATGGGTAGATGGCTCGTATTGTAAAGCGCTTTGGGGCTCCTCAGAGGGGGCTGGAAGGCGCTATATAAATAAGCTCCATTTACCATTTACCATATTTAAATTAAAATCAATTTGTTATCAATGCCGTTTTCTAACACTACAATATTAATATGAAGATCTCAAACTGAAACCAACTTAAATTATGAATTAATTTAAGTTTAATTTGTCTCGGTAACGCAGACTTCGGTAACGCAGACTTTACATTGACCTCCTCCTGTCGCAGTCATAGCTGTCAGATAGCTCAATGAGTAGAACGTTGCGTCGCAGTTCCGAACCTTATGGGTTCGAGTCCCACATGGGACAACGTTTTTTTTCTCTCCTTTTAATTCATTCCAGATTTAAAAAACACAAGAAAACTATTTATAATTCAACAAGAAATGAAGCATTATTCAAATCTTTTTATTCGTTTTATACATGTATGTACAACAATGAAACAAAAAAACAAAAACAAAACAGAATCATAACAGGTGCTGACATCACGCTAAAAAGGAGGGGAAAAGGGAGGGGGAGGGGTGGGAGGGCTATACATGTATACTCATGAGAACTTTGTCTGAAAATATAAAAGAAATGGCTGCCAAGTGACGTTGTATTGTTGAATGGAGTCATTGATTGTATGTTTCAGATGTTCAAGCTTCAGATGGAACATAACATCTTCTATCCATTGCTTATGAGAGGGAGGAGCGGCTCTCTTCCAATTGAATAATATTAGGCGTCTTGCAAGTAGTGTAACAAATGCTATGGCATTTGCCTGCTGCGTTGTTATTGGTGTAGTCGGAGGGACCACCCCAAATAGAGCAGTTAGAGCATTTGGAGCAATATTTCTCTTACATATGAATGTAATTGCCCCAAAGACTGACTCCCAAAAGGGGAGAAGCTTGGGGCAAAGCCAGAACATATGACTGAGATCAGCAGGACTGTGCCCACACCTGATACAAGATGGGTCCACGTCATGATACATTCTAGCTATTTTTTTAGGGGACAAGTGTAATCTGTGCAGCACCTTAAACTGTAACAAGCTATGTCTAATGCAAATTGAAGAGGAGTGGATTCTTGAAATTGCAGCCTGCCAGGCTGTATCAGTAAGTAGTTCCCCTAACTCTTCTTCCCACAATTCTTTCAGATGTCTAAGTGATGGGGATGCAGCATTCTGAATTTTGCCATATATAGCTGATACTAAGCCTTTATCAGTTGGATTCATATCAAAACATTCATCTATCCACGTTATCTGAGGTAGCGTTAATGAGAAATTAGCTTTCACGTAGCTTCGTACTTGGAGATATCTGAAAAAGTCAGCCTGAGGGACACCAAAGTCCCTTTGTAGCTGATCAAAAGAAATAAAATGGCCTCTTTCAAAAAGATCCTTTATGCAAGTTATGCCTCTCTCGTGCCACTTTTGAAAGGATGGATCTATCAAGGATGGGGAGAAATTAACATTGAATCGCACAGGAGATGCAATGAGTGCTTTTCTACTTTGGAAATGAGTCCTAAATTGGGACCATATCTTTAGAGAGCCCCCAACAACTGGATTATTTGTTCGATGGCGTTTACTCAATGGTAAAGGGCTACATATTAATGAGCTAAGCGAAACTGGATTGCTAGAATGTTGTTCCAGGCGGACCCATACTGGAGATTCAGCATCCGACTGATCCGTAAACCAGTATAAAAACTTATGGATATTGGTTGCCCAGTAATAGTAAAGGAAATTAGGTAGGGATAGTCCACCATCCTCTCTTTCTCTCTCTAGATATTCCTTCCTGATTCTCGGGATGTTTTTATTCCAGATAAACATAGATATATGTTTATTTAATTCTTTAAAGAACTTCTTTGGAATAAAGACTGGTATGGTTTGAAACAAATATAAGAACCTTGGCATAATTGTCATTTTTACTGAGTTTATTCTACCTACGAGAGACAGAGGGAGTTTTGACCACTTCTCCATATCCAATTTAGCCTTATTCAGTGCCTTGGTGAAATTTTTGTTAAACAAACAATTGTAGTCGGATGTTACACAGACGCCCAAATATTCAAAACTATCTTTATTGACTACGAAGGGGAAACTATGGAAGGTCATTTGGCGTGCCTTTTCGTTGATTGGGAATATGACACTCTTTGATAGATTCAATCTATAACCAGATACCTGCCCAAATTTTTCTATTAGATTTAGAGCAATAGGTATTGCTGTACCGGGTCTAGACAGGAAGAGTAGGAGGTCATCAGCGTAAAGGGACAATTTGTTTATGTGCCCACCCCTTTGCACACCAGCTATATTAGTAGAATCCCTTATCATAATTGCAAGAGGTTCAATAGCGATATCAAACAAAAGGGGGCTAAGAGGGCATCCTTGTCGAGTACCCCGTGAAAGTGGAAAAAACCTAGACGTGACCTTATTTGTTCGTATTGACGCATGTGGTGCTGTGTATAAAATGGTAATCCAAGTACAGAAAACTGGACCGAATCCAAATTTTTTTAGTGTAGTAAACAAAAAATCATATTCAATTCTGTCAAATGCCTTTTGGGCATCAAGGGATATTACTACTTCGGGTTCAACGCTATGGGACTGATAGATAACATTAAAGAGACGTCGCAGATTACTGGAGATCTGTCTACCTCTGATAAAGCCCGTCTGGTCTGGGTGAATAAGTTTGGGAAGAGCATCTTCGAGCCTGCCAGCAAGGATCTTTGCCAAAATCTTATAATCACAACATAGCAAACTAATTGGACGATATGACTCACAGAGCAAGGGGTCTTTAGATTTTTTAAGTATCAGTGAAATAATTGCTTGTGTCATAGTTTCAGGTAGAACCTTTTTGTCTAATATCTCATCATAAACTCTTAGCAGTAAAGGGACTAATTTTGGTGCAAATTTTTTAAAAAACTCTATGGAAAACCCGTCTGGGCCGGGTGCCTTTCCAGATTTCATTTTTGTGATAGCCTGAGTTATTTCTGATATAGTAATAGTACCCTCCAACTTAGACCTGTCCGAGTCATCTAAAATGGGCATAGTCAAATTGCTGAAGAAGTCTTCGATTAGGGCGGTGTCACCAGCTTCAGAAGTATACAGATTCTTGTAAAATGACTTAAACTGGGCGTTAATCTCATTTTGGTTGGTAAGTATATTATCATGTTCATCCTTTATTGCTGTAATGAAACCTGCAGTTGTTGACTGTTTCAGTTGATGGGACATCATTTTGCCTGCACGATCTCCAGACTCATAATAAGTGAGACGCGATCTCATGTGCATGTCTATGGCTTTGACATTGGTAACTGAATCAAACTCTGTTTGAAGTAGGATTCTTTCTCTGTATAAGTCATCGGAGTGTAGTGGGCATGACCTTGTCCACTTTTAAGACACCTGTGTACTTTTGAACTGTTCCAGAGATGACCTTTACTGACCTCTCAGTAAAGCAAGACATTTACTACAAAATCATTCATTTAGCTATAATCTGATAACATAGTCACCAAAAAGAGACTATTTCTATCTTTGATTTTAGGCTGATGTGATCAAAAGAATAACTTTTGTCATTTTCATGATGTGTGCTTTTAAGCTGTGTTATTCTGTAAGAGTTAAACGGTGTTCACTGCTGTGTTAAAGGTGAAATCTCGGGTCACAGAGACCCGACTGTTTTGTTTAGAAATAAGAAGACAGTTTAATCCGTTGTTTCTCCTGAAAAGGGCTCCAGCTGCTCTGTCTTTTCCTAAACAATTTCCCTCTGCTCGGGCTGTAACCTTGGGTCGTGATAACGGCAAGTGAATTGCTCAACTGGTCCGTGGACCAATGAAAAAGAGACAAGCCTCACTCCTCTCTTTGATCCTTCTTTAAGTTCTAAGCTGTTGCTGGAACTACAGAGTCGGCAAGAGTCCGAGAGAGTTTCTGGGAGCTTCGAAAGATGATGTGAACTTTCCAAAAAGCTGAATGACCAACAGTCACGCGCTAAGGACTCGTCATCCAGCTGGGACTGATAACATGTTGTTATGGGTCCACTCCGAGCGTAAGCTCAAAAACTTTGTTATTCCTTCCTGGAATAAATTATCTTGAGCCAAGAAGCCACGACTGTCACGACTTCTGCCGACGAAAGCGAGTATCACCGACACCGACAAGGTAAACACGTCTGGAGTCCAGCTTGGACTTGCGGGACCGACGACTCGTCAGTCCAAGGCTGACCACATCATAAAGATCACAGAAATATTGGGTAAACTGAAAAAGAACAGAATCCGTGAATTTACTATTCAATCTGAACAAGTAAATTAATTAAGGTAAAGAGGTCAGTATTAATATTGACCTCCTCATAATTCTTACATCTCTTGCCGACTCTGTAGTTAGCCTGAGATCTTCATATTAATATTGTAGTGTTAGAAAACAGGCTAAGAAGACAGGCTAAGAAGACAGGCTAAGAAGACAGGCTAACGTGACGTATGTTGCAGCTCCGCGCAACATACGTCACGGCCAAACGCTAATGATTGGGCAACCTCAGCAGAGGCCACGCCTCCAGCAAGAATCGGTTCTCTATAGGAGAAACTCCAGACCCTAGTGTAGTGGAACAGGCCCTCATGCTTGACCTTCAATTACACCTTTTCACATCTCTCTGAAACTTTGAGTGTTACACTTTTCTTGAAGCTCTCAAGGAGACAAGTGGACACTATTTTATTACATTTATTTTGAGTTAAGAGACACAAATCAGAAGAGACTTTCTTTAATTTGTGTTGGAGGAACACGGCCAGCGTGTGTCATCACTGGAACTTGTCACTAACGACCTGAGCCAGCGCATGTCGGAGGTGGAAAACACCTGCTCAACTCTTCAGGAGGAAAACGCCAGACTAAAATCTAAACTGGCGGATTTAGAAAGTCGAAGCAAACGGCAAAATATTCGTGTGCTGGGTTTACCGGAGTCTATTGAGAGCGGACGTCCTACAGACTTCTTCTCCAACCTACTGTGTGACATCTACGGGCGTGACACGCTTCCTTCTCCACCCGAACTGGACCGGGCCCATCGAACCCTCGCCCCGAAACCTGCCTCGGACCAGCGGCCGCGCCCGGTTATCCTGCGAGTGCACCGGGTCCAGGTGAAGGAGCTCATGATCCGGGAGGCTCGACGCAGAGGCAGGCTTGAATATCAGGGAAAACCGGTGCGGATCGTGGAAGATTACAGCCCAGAAGTCCTTAACCAGCGAGTGGAATATAAGGACGTGATGGCTGCGCTGTACTCTCTGGGCTTAAAACCTGCTCTGCTGTTTCCTGCTCGACTTCGCGTGACTTTACCTGATGGACACAGAAAGTGGCTGGGCTCGGTCGAGGAGGCGCAGAAGTTCATTGACACCTTTCAGGCTTCACAGCGCAAGTAACCTTTAACTTTTTCTTTGACTGATGAGCAACGCGCTGTTCCCGCACTGGCTTTGATTATTACACTAAACTTTTCTTTACATGAGGTGACGAACAGATGAGCAGGACTCTGCTCATACTCTCATTATCTGAGACTTTTTAGTTTTTACTGCAGCTTTTTTGGTCTTGTATTTAAGCACATAAATAATTGAAGTATTCTTGTACAAAAATGGGTGAAATATATAATGTTTTCAATATATTATTTTGAACTATTAACATTTTTCCTCTTCTCGTTTACCTGTTGACTATCTTGAGCTGAATTTTGGGTTAGTCCTGGATTGATTGATAATTAATTTGAGATTAGGATTAATTTAACTTTAGGTTTGTATATGTGTGCGTGATTACCGGTACACATTTATGTGTATACATTTTTTTGGCCTTGCATACCTTAAACTAGTTTGTGAGGTGCTTTTTAATCCCCCCCCCCTTTTATGATACTGGAGCCCTAGTTTAAAAGCTAGACAGGACAGGAGTTACCTCAGCCTTTACAGCGCAAGTACAGTAATATTTAACTTTTCTTTTGACTGATGTGCAACGCGCTGTTCCCGCACTGGCTTTGTCTATGCTTAGACTAAACTTTTGTTTACATGAGGTGACGAACAGATTAGCAGGACTCTGCCCATACTCTGATTATCTTAGACTTTCTTTTTGTGGGGGGCTTTTTGGTTCTGTATTTAGGCACATAAATAATTGAAGTAGGCCTATTCATGTATAAAAATGGGTGAAATATATAATGTTTTCAATATATTATTTTGAACTATTAACATTTTTCCTCTTCCTGTATACCTGTTGACTATCTTGAATTGAATCTTGAATTGGTCTTGGACTGATTGAAGATTTAATTTAGGATTAGGATTAATTTAACTTTGTTTATATGTATGTGCGTGATCACACATCTATGTGTACATTTTTGGCCTTGCATGAGGTGCTTATACATTTTTTTCCCTTTATGATACTGGAGCACTAGTTTAAAAGTTAGACAGGAGACTTATTTTTAATTTTTATGGAGCTTGCTGCTTCTGTTTTTTGCAGCTGTCCAGGGTGGGAAAGGGAGGGGGGTGGGGGGTCCATCACTGCCATTAATTTATATTTTCTTTCACTTTGCCAAGAACTGCACAGCCATCAACACATTAGACTGTATTACCTACCTTTCTTATACAAATTATTAGTAATATGAGTGGTCAGTTGGTGTTGTCAAGCTGGAACGTCAAAGGTTTGAACCACCCCGTCAAGAGAAGGAAGGTGCTCTCTCATTTAAAACAGTTAAAAACAGGCATTGCTTTCCTGCAGGAGACTCACATTAGAAGTGACGATAGCAAACGATTACTGCAAACATGGCACGGGCAGAGTTTCCATTCCTCCTTTCGAGCAAAGGCTCGGGGCGTCTCGATCCTCATCAGTCAAGACATTTCATTTGAACCTTTTCAAGTTAACTCAGATAAATATGGTCGTTTTGTGATTGTTTCCGGTAAATTGTACAACACACCAGTAGTGCTAGTTAACGTTTATGCCCCAAATACGGATGATGTTGGTTTCTTTGAGAAATTATTTTCACTGCTCCCGGACCTAAACACATACTCATTGATACTCAGTGGTGACTTGAATTGCTGGTTGGATCCAGTTTTGGACAGATCCTCTACAAACCCTGCCACAGCCAGCAGGTCGTCCCACACTATTCGTGCCTTTTTATCTAAATATGGCCTGTGCGATGTATGGCGTTTTTTACACCCAGCTGAGAGAGAATATTCTTTTTTTTCTCATGTTCATCACTCGTACTCGAGGATCGATTACTTTTTCATAGACAACAAACTTCTTCCCTCTGTCCGTGGCTGTGACTACCACAGTATTGTCATCTCAGACCATGCACCTGTCACTCTGTCTCTGTCCCTCCCTGACATTCCTATAAGGAGTAGACAGTGGAGATTCAATTCAACGTTACTGTCAAACAATGATTTTGTTACATTTATAGAAAAAGAAATAACCTTCTTTCTATCCATAAACAGAACTCCTGGGATCCCATTGTCAACCGTTTGGGATACCCTTAAGGCCTATCTTAGGGGACAAATCATTTCATATACCGCCCGGCTGAGGCAAAAATCTCAAAAAGAAAGAACTGATTTAGCCCAGCAGATAAAAGAAATTGATCAACAATATGCTCAAAACAAATGCCCTAATCTGTACAAAAAAAAAGTAGAACTCAAAACTAAGTTTGATTTATTGTCTACATACTCAATAGAACAATCACTTTTGAAAAGTAAATCATCATTTTACATACATGGAGAAAAGTCAGGAAAACTACTGGCAAATCAGTTGAAGGGTGCCACGGCTAAACAAATCATCCCTAAGATCCAATTAAAGAACGGCACCATAACTCTAGATCATTTACAAATTAACAGAGCATTTAAGGACTTTTATTCCCATTTATATACTTCAGAATCTCAAACCAACAAGAATTTATCTTCTCAGTTTTTCGAAAAGACCAATATGCCAAAACTCACACCCAATCTGAAAGATAATAATAATAATAATAATTAATTCAATTTATAACGCACTTTTCATTACTGAAAATCTCAAAGTGCTACACATATATTGAATGCTACACACATTCATAAACCGGTGGCGGCAGACTACCATGCAAGGTGCTTTCCAGTCCTACCGGGAGCAACTCAGGGTTAAGTGTCTTGCCCAAGGACACAACGACAGATGGTGCGGGTCCCGGGAGTCGAACCGCAAAGAAAGATGCACTGGAGATCACAATATCCTGACAGAAATTGTGTCAGCTGTATCGGTAATGCAGTCTGGCAAATGTCCGGGTCCTGACGGCTTCCCTGCTGAATTTTTAAAGAAATTTTCTCCATTACTTTCCCCACTCTTACACTCGGTTCTCTTAGAGTTGTTTGACAAAGGATCCCTTCCGAAATCTTTCTTAGAGGCCTGCCTTACCCTCATTGCAAAGAAAGGAAAAGACCCAACTCACTGTTCCTCTTATCGACCAATCTCCCTTTTAAATACAGATAATAATAATAATAATAATGAATTCAATTTATAACACACTTTTCATTAATGAAAATCTCAAAGTGCTACAAGGAGCAACAAAATTAAATATAAATAAAACAAATAATAAAACAATTAAGATCAATAACAATATCCGCTAAGATCAAAAGTAGAATCATGAGGAGGTAGAGTATGCTTGGTCAAAAAGAAAGGTCTTCAAGCCGCTCTTAAAGTCAACCACAGACTGTGGGGCTCTTAGACAGTCAGGAAGAGAGTTCCACAGGCAGGGGGCAGCCACACTGAAAGCCCGGTCTCCCATGGTCCTTAATTTGGTTCTTGGAATGTGAAGGAGATTGCTGTTCTGTGACCGCAGCGAACGGGTGGATGAGTATGGAATAGGAATATCCTTCAGATAATCTGGTGAAGTTCCGTGTAAGCATTGATGTGTAATGAGAGCAGTTGCCAAAATTTCAGCTAAAGTTCTCGCTCAAAGGTTAGAAAAGATCCTTCCTTTCATCATATCAAAAGACCAGACTGGATTCATTAAAGGCAGGCACTCCTTTTTTAATATCAGACGCCTTTTGGACATTATTTATTCTCCTTCGGATACTGTTCCTGAGTGTGTTATTTCCCTTGATGCGGAGAAAGCATTTGATCGGGTTGAATGGGACTACTTGTTTAATGTTCTTGACAAATTTGGTTTTGGCCCCAATTTCATTACATGGGTGCAATTAATTTATTCACATCCCACCGCAACCATTCGTACCAACTCTCAGATATCGAAACCATTCAGTCTACATCGAGGAACTCGCCAGGGATGCCCACTGAGCCCTTTGCTCTTTGACCTGGCAATTGAACCTCTTGCCACTGCTTTGCGGTCCTGTGACACAATTTCAGGAATCTGGAGAGGCGATATGGAGCACAAGGTCTCCCTTTATGCTGATGACCTTTTACTTTTCATTTCTCATCCGACTGACACGCTGCCTTCCGTTTTATCATTACTTGAGGAATTTGGAATCAATTCTGGTTACAAATTAAACTTGAGTAAAAGTATAATTTTCCCTGTCAATACCCTGGCGCAGACTCTTGACTTTAGTAAATGGCCTTTTAAAATTGAGAAGATAAAATTCTC